>CM019159.1:23152767-23269616 GCA_009733165.1 Naja naja | reverse complement strand
TGAAGTTCCATGCTTATTTTAACAACTTGAAAATTTCATTGCACAAATCCATTTATTTCATTAAGAAAAGCAATATAAAATCATTTCTTAGGCTGGTAAATTGTACAATAAAACTTCAATCTGCACTTAACAGCATCAGGGTGTTTGTGGGGTGTTGAAGCAGGAACAACACATATTATGCTCCTGTACTTTTCTGCTGGCTTAATGATGTGTGGAGAGTACTATAGCTTGGTGTTAAGAAAGGACTCATTGTTACTGAGAAATCAGAACAGTAAACATTTTTATTTGGAATAATATAGTTTAAAAATATTTTCAAAATACAGTCGAGGAAAAGGAGATATATCAAGAAATGTTGGGAGGATTGAAACCTAAGACGGTAAAAATGTAATGTTTTTGAAGTGGTAGATGTAGGGCATTGATTCATATTCAGGTCTTTATTGAATTTTCAAGACTTCATCTCTTTCTCTTTATTACGGTTAAAGTATTAAAAAAACAGAATTGCCTGTTGGAGAAAAAGGAAATCAAAGGCTATAGGAAGTAATAAAAGTGATGCAGCAATACTTTCAAGATCATCCCTCAGCCTTAAATGAGCCCCAAGCACTAATACAGTATTGCAAAGATCAGCTAGAACTTAATTATCTCTTACTCATGTGTAAGCCATGGGGACTACACTGCTGAAAATGCTCATTTGCCATCTTCCAATTCTCAAGACAAGAGGTGTCCACTATATATCTGCAGCACTCAAATTAAAGACAACTCAACAGGATACCCTTTTTTATGGCACCCAGCTGGGCATCTTCACCCATTTTGTACCACTAGAACTCGTTCAACCAAAATTTCCTAAGATGGGCCCTCCACTTCCCAAATGTCTCTAATGCCATCCTGAGACCTCATGAAAGATGGAGATTAGGCTATGAATAAGCATACTCAATTATTGGCTCAGATTATGCGTGGCCTTGCCTTATTTATACTTCATAGGGGGATTTTCAGTCCAGATGAGAAAAGGCAATGGTAACCAAAATTTCCTCCTTGGGCTTCTCCTCAGGTCATCTACTCAGTATGGATATAATCGGCCGAAAGCACTCATTAAACAGTATATAGCAGTCACAGAGTGCTAATTGGATCTAGCCACATTGCCAACTTTTATTGTCAGTGAATGCAAAAAGGACTATGCCTCCCTTATGACAAACTTAACTAAACTTGAAGTACCTAAGCACTAAAGGGTTTTATTCTCAGCATGTCATGTCCTTCCCTCAGCTGTTCTAGAAGGCTGATACAGAAAGTTTCTCTACCTGCCGAGACAATGTCCCCGTGACTCTGTACAGGTAAAAACACAGAATATCATTCTTCATTTGGAGACATTCATACCAGCCTTATCTCACTATTATTGCATAAATGCCCAGGACAATTCTACACCTCCCTGCTGCTGATGCTTTAGGATGCTGAATCCTATATTCTTGGGACTGTGACCATCATTCATTCACAAACTGAAGGTAATAACTTGGAAAAGGCCTCAACACAGGAAGCTGAATGAAAGCATGCTTGATAGCCATGCATTTAGTGAGATAGCCTTTTGAAACAATTAAGTTTTAACGAGTCAGCACAGTGATAAATATCCATTCCCGTTGAAGAATTATGATACTGATGGAGAAAACAGAATGTCACCTTTACATCAAACTCAGTTTTTGCTGATTTACACGGACATAATTGTGCAATTTGCAATTTGACAAAAAAGATCATAAAATGGGGCAAAATTAACTTAACTGTATTACTTAGCAACGGAAATTTTGGGCTCAACTGTGGTTTCAAATCAAGGGCAATCTGTAATACCTAGACATCAAGTATACTTTTCTAGTTCTCTAGTTCATTCAGGATTAGTGCTTTCTGTATTCCCCAAACTTTTATGACATAAAACCTTTCATTTTCATCATGTTCCAGATTAACCTATTATAGGTAGAGCAGTCAAAATTTGTTCAACTTTCACTCTCTGACTGATAGAATTTTTTTTGAGCATGCTGTAACTTGTTAACATTATATCAATTCAATTTTTGCAACAATAAAAAAAATAAATTCTGAACTTTCTAGCCACTACATTATGATGCAGTGTGGTTATGGTATTTGGTTATCATGTCCTCTTTTTTACAGCATATCAGGAAAAGGTAGAAAACCAAATGTGAATAAATACAGTTATAAATACAGTATTAGGGTTATGAATACAGTATTAAGGTTAAGAATTAGGCTAGTATTAGACAATAGGAAGGGAAATATTGTATAAAATCTGCTTGAATTTCTACTAAAAAACACCGAGAACACTTGCTTTGTTCCCACTGTTTTCACAGATGTTCTTCCAATCAAGTTTGACAAAAGCACTCAACACTTTTAAAAAAAACTTCTTCCTTTACCTCTCATTACAGAAGATGTAAACAATCTTCATACAGCAACATAGATATACCACTGAGTTTCTGAAATTTGATTTCAATTCTATGTTTATATATTTCTAAGAAGCAACATCGGGAAATAAAATATGCACCACACATTGTAAGCCTTCCAAATTTATTGTCACTAATTCGGTGGCAATTCTCTACTTCCTACAAATGGCATTTTCACTTATAGCAAGTGTTATATACACAGACTGAAGACATACCTTTTATTGTAGAAAATACTGTAAAAAGGAACTAACAGAATCACAAGTCATACACCCAATATGAGTGGGAATCCCCATTGGGACAGACAGAATACATGCCTTTGCATACAACAATGTATTAAAAAGAAATAATCTTCAGCCTGTATATTGTGTACTGCAGAATTAAGGGATTTGTTACGTTTTTTTTAAAGGTATACAATATTGGGAACCTGTTGTGTGGATATGTTCTAACTTCCAATTCAATGTGTTAACATACAATTGGAGCTCATATTTAGGAGCCACCCACACAATTATTTATCCTACTCTACTCCATAAATGGTTATTGTTGGTCATACTGGCAGAAGGAAGAAGCTTTGTACCTTTATGCATATACATGCATAGGATGTATGCTTTTGACTGGAACAGCATATTATGAAGACCATCTTAAGTTATTTTATTACAAGTCAACATAAAAATGATTGCTTTCCCTATGGAAATTGTTTTATATTACTTGGTAAAATTGTTTAATTGCTGGTTAACAATACAGGGAATACAATAAAAATACTATTGTTTCTGTGTCAAACAATCTCATAATTATTTACATCAAACAAATTAAAAACTATTTTCAAACACTCTAAAACACATAGTTTCATCAAAACAATTGGAGCAGGGTATAAGAATACAGTGATCTTGGTTAAGCAAGTTAAAACTCCATTAGTAAAATATATAGGCACATACTTCACATGCCTCAAAATAAATGGACTTACTAATATTTGTTTCCATATTTTAAAAAGTTCATAGACAAACAGTGGAATCCTTTGCCTGTTTATGCAGAAGTCTGAATTAAAGAAGACTTACTATCAAGTATGTTTATCTAGGATTGCAACTTTAGAAATGCTTGTTATAAAGTGGACATTATGAATAAAATTCCAGTAATAATTACCCAAGCCAAAATCTGTATTAGTTTAAATAATAGAAAGAAAATGGCCCAAATTAGTTCAACCTTCCCATAATAAAGACATGCTAGCACCATCAAGATAATGATTCTAAAGATCCCTGGTAAGTCTGTTCTTTTTTAGTAACTAAAGTTATTTCTCAAAGAAAACTTGTTATATACAAACCGGCATATTTTAAATTTTACACATTTACTTTTCCTTTTGCAACATAGGGGATCCAACTGAAATTAACCTAAAACTCAAAGCAATTTTATTGTAAGTTGGGAAAGAATTCTGATCAAAGGGAAAATTAACAGTGAGTTCCCACAGAGGCAAATGTGGACATTTCACGACGTATCGTACTAAAAGGGGACAGTTCAAGCTCTGTGGTGTATTCATTGTCATTATCGTCACTTGTTACTGTAGAAGACTTCTGAATGCACTCATCACAACAGCAACAGCAGCACTCCAAAACAGCTCGGCTGAATGGTTTACAAAGACAGAAGAGGAGAACTGGAGTCACGCAAGATTTAAAGAACAAGAGAAACTGACTAATCAGATGGAGAAGGTCCATAGTCTGCTGAGATACCCCTGTGGACATGTAGGTAGTGACAATATTGCAAATGTTTTCTGGAATGGTGCAAAAACCATACAAAATGGTCAACGCCACCACTGTGCAGTTCATTTGGCTTTCCAGCTGAATCTGCCGCTTGTTCCCACGGGTGCAAGCTTTTTCCACCTTTCGGATTTTCCTGGCAGTCACCAATGAGCAAGTGATGGTAAAAAGTGTCGGTAAGCAAAAGTAGCAGCCAAAGTACCACCAGAGCCTTGCACCATCATATGTAAGTGCTAACACGTATATTGTGTCAGGTAAGTGGGGAGAGACTTTGACCACACATCGTTCCACAGGTGGGTTCCCACTGATTTCAGAGTTTTCTTTAGTCAATTGCCGCAGAACCACTTCAGGAAGAGCCAGTAGTAAAGCTCCAATCCATATCACAGCCAGTTTGGCTGTTGTAGATGTGCAGTTTTCAATCATTTCATAATACATTTGCACGTTGGTGGCAGCACGGAATCGGTCTATGCAGAGGGCACATAATGTGAAGGTTGTTACTCCAAGAGATGCTACCTGGAGAAGGAGGAAAAATAAATAAATCAGAATTTAGATATGAGGATGGTGGGATATACACAAGTTGATATCAAACACAAAATATCTTGACTTCCAGAAAACTACCAGCCTAACTTATACACTTGTTACAGGATAATGTCTTTAAAGAAAGCACTTTCTTTAAAATTTTATTTTTATTGCAATTTTTGTTAATATAAAATATAAATGAAAACAAAGGCAATTGGGAAAATAAGTAAAGTCTGGGGGAGAAGGAAGAGAGAAAAAAACAGTGACTTCCAACTTCTCCTGCTGAATTAAGTTACATTAAGGTGCTTTTTCAAAAGGCAGCTGGACTTTCTTTGTTCTGCTTGAAGACGTTTTACTCCTCGTTTAAGAAGCTTCTTCAGTTCTGACTGACTGGTAGATGAGAAGCGAAACATCTTCAAGCAAAATAAAGAATGTCTAGTTGCCTTCTGAAAAAGCACCATTGGCAACCATGTCTCAAATGACTGAGTATCTCCATAGACAATTACATGGTAAATTTATAAACTCAGCTTTTCACTTCTACATAATACTGAGAATTAGACATTTCTATAACAACAACCTATTTTAATCATCACAACCCAAAGTTAAGAGTTTAATTCTTTTTTATCTTTTGGGCAGAAAGTCCAGAAGTGGTTTCCGAGTAGAAAGAAAGCTTGATACATTCTTTTCCTTAATCAACACAGTTAACTTTCCCATTACTAGCCAGTTCCAGCACTTTTTCAATCCACGGAGCGCTCTCTTTAAATGACATGTTTTCCCTTCCTCTCTCAAACCAAAATAATAAAATACGAATGGTAATTGCTTTAATATATTAGGAATTAAACAGGTGTGGAAAAAATTCAGACAGAATAAAACCTTAACAGTATTCTATTATAATTTGTTTTAAATCTGACATCATGATCATTGGGGTATATAACTAAATAAATAACACTGAATAAGGGAGACAGCCACTTGTACAAGATGCATCTTGGGCCAATAAAAAGGTATTATCTGAATTGAAATTAAAGCTGATTCTATTCTGCCAGCAGCAGAAAATCAGTGTAATTGCTTTTTTTTCTCCCAATTCATGCTCTGTGCTCTGCTCCTTTGGCATATTATCCTGTCTCTGTTGGAAAAAAAATGACCTATAACAAGCATCTACCATCAGATGAAAGCAAATTCCAACCAGGAGCTATTTAAAGAGCACAGGGCTACCTTTTCCCAAGTTAGATCATTAGTCCATTCCACAGAACGTCACCTGTTCCCAAAATGGACTATCTTTTGGCATTCAGGTTCTGAAAACAACAAAGGGAGGGGAAGGAATTGAGGACTGCAAGGTGAGTAGAATCATGTCACATATGCAGGTAAGGATGGGCTTGGGGGGAAAGGAGTTTGTCTGTGTGTGATGATCTCTTTCTCACTAAGAAAGGCCAGGAAATTGGTGTCAGCTTCACAGTCAGAGGATTGTAAAGGATGCAAAATGAGACTGTGGGGACTCAGCCGGCCACTAGTAATTAGCAGATCTCCTGTATTTATGAGGGAGAAGTGGCCCTCCAGATAGTCTGGCCCTTAGCTGCGTAGGCCTTGAAAGGTCAACAGCAGCTCATTAAATTATTCCCAGGGGGCAACTTGCATTTGGAGCGGTCTTTCATTTCCTCTGTTTGCAGTATTCCTTGGGCCAGTCAGCAGCCTAGATGCTTGCACAGGCAATCCCTGATAAAAGCACCTTGCATTTATCATAATAGGTTGAAATTCAAGCATGTCTAACAGCCTGAATGGTTCCAGAATTACCGGTAGTTGGCATATTATCTGTAGCTGTATGAATATATTCTTTGCTGCAGCCATTTGAAGTCCAACTTTCACAGGGAACAAGAACTGGATTTTACCAGCTTGATAATTACACTTAACCTGAAAGGTTCCAGAATTAGGATAAGAATTAGAATAATAGAGTTGGGACACTGGAGGTCTTCTAGTCCAAACCCCAGCTCATGCAGGAGAAGTTATACCATTTCAAACAAATGGCTGTCTAATCTCTTTGTAAAAACCTCCACCCACAACTTCTGGAAGCAAGCTGTTCCACTGATTAATTGTTCTCTCTCTCAGGAAATGTCTCCTTATTTCTAGGTTTTAGGTTGGCTCTCTCTTTCATAAATTTCCATCCACTGCTTCTTGTCCTGCCTTCAGGTGCTTTGTAGAATTGCAGAAGAGGTTGACTCCTCTTCTTGATGGCAGCCTGCTATTTGAAGACTACTATCTTGTCACCCTTAGTAAGATTATTCCCAATGATTTCATGAAAATGTGAAACAATGTAGGGCACATAAATAATCTCATAGGTCAATGACACAATAGTTTGGTAGCATCACCTTCTAGGAAGGAAGCTGAAACAGTGTCTCTACCACGGCCCAGAGGATTACAATGGCCAATGCTACTGAAGATTGGTAATAGAAATAGCAGTGTCATATTCCATGAATCTAGTTTGCGTAGTTTTTCATCAAAGTGAACAAATTATTCCCAGTATCATATCCTAGGTGGCACTCCAATTGAAGTATGTAGGTGGGATGTTTTATCCAGATATATCTTGCACTTTAAGACTATTACCTTCACTAAGAATGAAAGATTGGAAGAGTGGTTTATAATTATAAAGATGTTCCAGATTTAGGGATAGTGTTTTCAGTAAAAGCAATATGACTGCCTTCTTTAAATATATCCCTCACTCAAGGAAACAAGAACTCTCTCATGTAATTATAGATATAGCCACAACCTAGCCAAAATTAACCAGCAAGAAAAAATTAGAACAGATGTCATCTCTGATCTCTAAACATACCTTCCTATGTCCTATTGAAACATAGTACCCACACATCAGGAGTGAACTAAATTTTAGATTGAGGATTATGTTGGGATATGAATTTCATATGCACATCTGGACCTGCAAAACTGTTTCAAATGTGCTGTTATTAGTCTTCGAATCATAAGTTATTGAAATACAACAGTCTTTTTCAATTTGGTACCGTCCATACTTTCTAAATATCAAAGGCGTTTGATGGCACCTTTTCAGACTTACAAGTTTAATTAAAAGCCATCACTTTTATGAAATACAACTACAGTTAATTAATATTTATAGCTTTCAATTAAATTTGAAAAGGTGCTACCAGATACCTTCTGATTTTTGCCTGCCACAGACTAACACATCTCTTTTCCTACAATCCATACTTTCTAAGAATTTGAACACTTACAATTGGAAGACATGGAGAGAATCAGATTGGGGATAAATCAAAATTGTCAGTACTGTTGCCTTTTCATATTTAACAATAATGTCTGACATTATTTATTGTGTAAACTTAGAAGGGAGTTTAATTCCAAGGAAGAACATTTAGAACTAATTTCTACAGCAGCAAGATAACAAATGTAGCTTTTGTTACCCTCAAAACACTGCTGAGTTCTGTATTCTTCTGTCAAAGACAATTCCTTTCTGTTTTGAAATTTCACACTCAGGATGCTGAGCAAATACAAATGTTTGTGGACCATTTTAGCCACTGCCAATGTTACCTCTTTTCACTTGCACTTATAAATGATCCCAAAACATTTCTAATACCAGGATGAGCAGACAAATAAGGCTGATCATTTGACCAAAGTCTGATTGGCAAATCTTTTGTATGCTTGTTGAGAAGCATACATGGATCCTGAAGCTTTTAAACAAAACAAAACACACACACACAAAAGAGGGATTTAAAATGATCAAGTTTTATTGGTAGGGAAATTGTCAACCTTATAATTTCATGTCTCACTGAATATGCAGACCTGCATTGGAAGTTCAACCTGTTTTGAGGTCCACTTTGACATTTCTAAGAAATACTCAAGTATTCTGTGGGCAAGAAACTTCTTTTTATCACTGTGAGAAAAGATGAATATAACAAGGAAATTGCATTGTTTAAATTTGTACATTGTTTTTTTTTCCACAGCGCTTATATATTGCCCAAATCATTAACTTTGGGCAGCTCAGAATAACATAGGCAAGAACAATCATGTCTCACTTATTTTTTTATTACTGAAATGTCCATATTGATAATGGATGAAATCCAAATGTGTCAAAAAAAGGATATTCTCTGAAAAATGTTGATTGGATCTCTCAGGGCTTCAAAAATTTGCTGAGCACAAGTTGGCAGCAAAGAGATAGAGAAAACTTTACCTCTTTGTTGCCAGTGACTGGTCAATCAGACCTTTGCAGTCCAGATACAGTAGCCTTTGGTCCTCTAAAATTCCTTTCTCTAGACCAGGGGTGTCAAACACAAGGCCTGCAGGCCATATCCGGCCTGCGATGTGGTCGGATCTGGCCCGCAGGACCATCCTGGAAAATGTAAGGGGCCGGCCCGCGTCACTTTGGCACAGTCTACCCAATATAAAGAGGAAACATCAAGCCAGCATGGCTTTGTCTGGTCTACCCAGTGCGGAGAGGAAACATGCCAGCAGTTTGGGGAGTGGCCTCCAGCTGGCCAGGCCCACCCACCCAACCAGTCGGCCACACCCAGTCAGCCATGCCACCCAGCCCCCCAAGTTCAACCACAGTCCTGATGTACCCTCAATGAAATTGAGTTTGACATTCCTGCTCTAGACCAATGTATGGGGGGGACTTATGGGAATTGAGGTTCACATATCTTAAAAGTTGTTAAAGCTGAAAAATACTGCCTCTAATTAGTTCTAGCTGATTGACATTGTAATCTGCATGGATGTAGGAGTATAAAGAAGCATCACTACCACACCGCTGTTTAACACTGCTCAGCTAATAGCACGATCTACACTAATACACACAAGAAAAACATGGTTTAAAAAACATACAGGGAGCACATTTTAAAAGGTATGCCACAAAGCACTTCATGAAGTTTTAACATTACTTATGTTAACCCTCTTGTTACTGATTTGTTGCACGATTTACTTCAAATCAGTTGTAAAAATAGATGAAATGCAAATCACTGCCACACGAACATTAACCAATGTTAAATTGGATTAGTGAAGTTCTATGCTAATGCCCGTTTGTAGTGCAATAAGCTGATTAACCCGCATGCTCATAAATTGATCCTGAGTGATATATCTCTAAAATTACTGTATATTTATTGTCATTAATATATCATATACCATCGATGTGAGCCAATAACTGAATTAGCATGTCATTAAATAACTAATTTGTCACTTTAACACTACTGTTAGTTTCACACACATGCTGTTGTGTGCAAGTGGCATCAGCTTTGTAAGAACTAAGCCATCACATTGTTATTGTGACTTCAGCCTTCCATCCTTCCAAGATCAGTAAAATGAGGACCCAGATTGTTGGGGCAATATGGTGACTCTATAAACTGCTTAGAGAAGGCTGTAAAGCACTGTGAAGCAATATAGAAGTCTAAGTGCTATTGCTATTGTGATATCATCACATTACTTGTTTGAAGCTGTAAACCATGATATATATACCATGGGTTAATCTAGAAAAAGCATGAAGTAAAGCACTTGGTCTTAACTATTCTAAATCTTGCCTCTATTTAATTTGTCATCAATTCATGGGAACATTTCCATTAAAATCAAGAACACTAATACAAAGAAAACGTATTTCAGAATAAATGAAACCAGAAAATACAAGCTTTTCTAACTTGTTACTAATTTACAATAAGTGCTTTCTGAAATACTACAAATATAAGCACTATTTCAATTAGGACAGACTTTATACAATATGACTTTAAATTATTGATTAAAAACCAAGTCATAAAAACAGTATAAAAAGAGGTTCCAAATTAAAAATGAAGATGCAGCAAATGAATATAATTGTTCTAACCACAAATTAAAATTCCACAATGCATCTGGAAATTAACTTGCTATTACATAATTCTTTCATGTTTTATAATAGCCACATGAAAATTAACAGAAAATTGGGTTTTAAGTCTGTAAAGAGATTCAACAAAATGTTTTCCATCTTCAGTAGAAAAAACTTAACAAATGTTAATACAAATATTCCTAACAGATTAACCAAGATGTTATCAAAAGATTCATGCTGACCATAACCCACAGATCAAGTGCCTTAATATATATTTATAAATTCATGGCATGCAATTAAGATCAAACCCACATTTTTCTTCTTACAAAAGGATAAACTGAGCCAGCATTTTCAAAGTTTTTTGTTTAGATTTACAAGAACATGGATTCAACATCCGCTACAATGTTATTTTAATTCCTTCCTCATGTGTTAAGATCTGGTTCAGCAGATTTATACACTTCATACATTTCATTGAGCAACCCCCAGAGCTTAAGATACAGTACTAGATTAGTGGTTGAGGGATCCTCACTTTTGAAAGTTCATTGGATTAGTCTCTCTCTTAGTGAAACCTACCTCACACAGATGTTGTTTTGAATAATAAAATGAAAGGAGATCCCCTGGTAGATTACTTTTACCTCATGGAAGAATGGCAGAGTAAAAACTAAACTAAAACAAAACAGGAAACATATAAAATAATTAATGCATTAATGCTTTGATCAGGTAGGCAAGAAAACTTGGGAACTTTCTATAGCTGCTTTTTTCTTGCTTAAGGACCACCGATGGTGCTCATGGAAAGCATTCATGTTATAATCACATCTACCTGTTTAAAAACACCCATATATCACTGTGAGTGTGAAAAATGATCTTAAGGGAGGTAATACCAAGCAACTAATACCAGGATCAAATCATAGTTGCTGTCATCTAAGGAGTTACAATAAGTTTTGCAAAACTGCAGTGACATTATGTTCAGTTACATAATTTTTGACAGCCCTACCTACTTCCAAATTCCCTTTAAATTAAAAGATCGTAACAAATGAATATAATAAACACAAACAAGAGACAAACCTTTGAACTTATCGTTATCTATAGAAAATAATTAGAATAGACTAAATTAGATATCATTTATTTGATAATATTTCTATCCCAGTCCCTTTATTTGGGAGGAACACAACAGGATAAAGCAAACAGTATTGCAAAAAGCCCATCATTCAATATTAAATGATTATTAAAAAGTTAACGTTTTAGCACCCAAAAAACAAAACAAACTGAATGAGTTTGAATGGATACTGGAATAAAATTGCTTAGTTTGTTTATAAAATGCCATCAGTACTTGCAGGCCCATAGCCCATCAATCTCATAAGGAAAGAGAACATGCACAGTCTCCTCTTGATGATTGGACCATATAGAAAGATTTAGTTTACCAAAGGGACATGCAAGTACTATCAAAGCCATTTTCCTCAACTCATTAATGTTTTTATGAAATTGCCCTAGAAAAGAACTACTTCCTTTTAAGTTTTGTCACATAGACTTAACCCTTGTCCAGGGATGAAATTCAAAAACTTTCCCTACTGGCTCTGTGGGCATGGCTGTGGGCGTGGCTTGGTATGATAGTAATAACAACCAGGAGCAACCAGGGGATATCTTTTACCGATTCAAATCGTCCCTACCCTACCACCTCTCCTGAGGTGGACCGAGATGGTTGAATTTCACCCCTGCCCCTGTCCTACCTAATAGTCAGCTAAGATGAATTAGAAATACTTTATTCATAAGATGACCAAGGAAATATTAACCATATGGAGCAACAGAAGAAATGGATTTTGTGTTTATAACTACTTCCTGTGGCATAGAGTGCACTGATCAGCCAAGATGTATTTTACATACTGGACATCATGCCTTTGGTAACCTAAATAAATCTGCCACATATTGTAAACAAACTGTATTTATTTAATACTGCATCCAAACATTGGGTTTTCTTAATTGAAGACTATAATAATATCTTTATGATTTGTTTAAATTCACCAAGTTTCTTAGCTTACAATTACAGTATTTTTTTATTTCAGTTTATAACACACAATTTGAACAATATATAAGAATAATTGTTAATAACTGCATAGCTTCATTTTAATACAGCCTTATTTTAATATTGTCTTAAAATATTTAATTGAGATAAATTCCAAAGTACCAATTTAAATCAATGTCATTTTGAAATTTCATAGGTAATTTCATAATGATTGTACACCTTATATCTACTTTGTTATTTTTATGTTTCTCTTTTTTCTTCTGAACTTAAATACAATACATAATAGAAAAAACAAAATAAAACAAGTCACTTCTGAAGAAAATTGTATTAGTGAAGAAAGCTGTATTATGCTCTGTAAATTATTGAAGTCAGACTGCAATGTTATATCTGGAAATAAGGTATAAAGTATCTCATTATGCTTACTTCTAAGTTGATTTTAAACTTCTTGGAACAAAGTACTTATTGAAAAATGACACATACACTACTAGCATTAAGGCAAGGGAATGATTTTTTGATGAGATGGCTTCATTGTTTTAACATCTAATGCATCTGCTTGCCCCTGAATCATAATAGTAATGCTTTTAATTGTAGATTTTTTGTTTATATTGTTATTTTATAGTTTTTATTATATACCTCCCCAAGTTAAATTGTGTGAGATGGCCATATAAATATGAAAAATAAATAAATAAACAAATCACTTTAATGATGCCTTTGCAATAGACTTTGCCATCACCCTTTTGTGTGACAATGCTTACTTGATTAGCATTTTTTTAAAAGAACTTTTTTAAATTTTTTAAGTTGACTGCTCTGCAATATCAAATTTCACAGATTTCTCTGTATCATGAGAACATAGTAGGTAATAACTGAAGATGACAAAAATTGTATTTTTTCTCCACTGAAACCCCCCCCACCTAGTTTAGACAAATGGAAGCTTAACAACATTACCATATTCACTTCAGTTTCAAGTAACCCCAAAGTTTCAAGTAACCTGAAAACTGAAGCAATCAATGGCAAATCATTCTGAACTCCACCAACATGTCCATAAACTGAGGAGCACTTTTTCTTAGAAACCATGAATCCCTCCAGAGATTACTGAGGTACAACTTCCAACAGCTTTCATTATTGCTGATGCAAATTAAGGCCTCTACAATAAGGCTTGTAATTCATCAATTTCTAGAAGAGCATTATTATCCTGCTTTACAAGGGATTAGATGAATGCATGACAGACACATCAACTAAGTCTTATTTACCTTCAAATGTTCAGAGATAACATGCCTCTAAGCGGCAGATGCTTGGGATTAAAAAAGGGAGCATCTTTTTCATGTAGTGTTCTAGGACTCTACAAACATTATGATGGTGAAATGTTCTGAGCTCAAAATGGCCATTGTCGGTGTTCTGAATATGAAACACAGCATACGTTATGGGAGATTTGTTTCAAGTGTGAAACAAAACATGGTTGTTTCAAGAGGCACGAGTTCATTTTTTTTCTTTGAATTGTTTCAACTTCAAAATAATTGCTTGCAATTTTCCAAGTTTGGAACAAAATACATCTTCTATGTAATGCATTTTTTTCATTTCTTACTAAAGCCATTTATTATACACTATTGAACATGATGCCACAGTTGAACAGCATAATCCAGCAATACTTGTTTTAATATATTTTCAATGCACATCTGTACTTTAAAATATTCTTGATCCAACATAAAAGAATTCTAAGCTTACATATTAATTTAAGCTAACACACCAAGCTCAGTGGTGAGGAATTCTGGGAGATGTAGTTCTGTGAAAATGATCCTGTTTTATCCCCATCGTTGCTGTCAAGGTAGAAACCCTCCAATATAAAGTGACAGATGGTTACACTGACATCTTAAATTTATTAAATGGCTCTAGATCTGTCATGGAAAAGGTCATGTTTACTCCATGCTCTTGTGTTTTATGGGAAGTTCTACAGTCAGGGGTCATATCTTACCAGCAAGCTTTTAAAGTTACAAATCAAAGTGATTTATTTGGGCAATGTATTTCCAAAGCATTGCACTTTCCACTATAAGAGGACCAAAAAAAAAAATCCACACCTTCTTTTCCTTCCTTGACATGAATGCAATTTAAATATAATTCAGGAAATTATTTCTTTGCCTGACTAATGGGCTACTAGAAATGGACTTTCTAAGGGGCTATGAGCATCCTATTTCCCTTCATTTACCCATCTGCTGCTAATTAAATGAATGATATCAAGCATACTGTCACATGCATAGAATCATTCCACACTATCAACCAGATTTAATGGTTTCTTTTTTCCAGGAAATAAATAAAGCAGACAACCGAACAGTGGAAAGGATTTTGTCCAAGCTGGGTAGCAAAATATCTGTCCCTTGCCAAAAGCCAAAGATTTAATCAGAACCTGTTTGTAAAACAAAACAAAAACAAAGCAAGGGATCCAAAACTAAGTTAATACATTTAGTTTACTTGAATTTTTGTAATTTTAACCCATTTTATGACTGTTATCATATGTTGATGTACGTGCTCAGAGTTGCTTCAACTGTGAGATAGGTGACAAATAAATTTAATAAATAAACATAAATATTAATATTGTTAATATTGTAACAATCATGTTTGTGGCTTTCATGCTACAGGGATTCATATTTTCCTGATCCTTTTCTATGTCATTTACATTATACAAAACAAAGCACCCTATATTATTAATGCATACAAACACTTGGATCCAACAAGGATTAGTTTAACTCCATCAATTGGCCCAGTCCTACAATACTGGGATGTAATCCAATATATAGTTTTACACTCTAGTAAGTTGAAAGTTGGAAGCAAATGTTACAGTTTTTAATGCAACTTGTGTCATAAAATGTCTTATATTAGTTATGTCTAACCATTTCTCAATTGTTAATCAAAAGGCAGTAGGAAATGTAGAAACACAATTAACTTTAAATGCATCTCTTCAGTCTGGCAAAAGTTATCTATTGAAGGTTGCACAACTGTTTTGATTGAATACATACAGATTGAGCAATCTAGTACCTTCCAGATGTTTGAGATTCCAGCCACAATCAGCTGCAACCAGCATAGCCAAAGGCAAGGGAGAGTAACAGATTGCATGCCCTTGGAACAAATTACTAAAGTTTGTAGAACAAGAATGGACAATGCCTATACCTGAGATCTGTGGAACAGAGCTGAATATCTAAACATAAATCTGGCATCATTTAACTTAAGTATGCACTGCCTACTTTAAGCAGAACTATTTAGAAGATTGAGAAAGAACCGTACATATTCCTCACTCATACCACAATAATATAAATAGTTCATGTCTTGAATTTAACACAATGAATTCCATTATCAAGGACAAAATGTAAAAAGTGAAAGCAAACACAGCAGATGTAAGGAAGCAGGGCAACCCCAATTTATAAGGATCTGGTACAGCAGGGGTGTCAAACTCGCGTCATCACATGACGTTTTGCAATTCCCCCATTTTGCTAAACCAGGGGTGGGCGTGGCCAGCACGTGACACATCTGGCCTGTGGGCCACAAGTTTGACACCCCTGCGGTAGAGTCAATAGATCTTAAGTAGTTATCTGTAAATATGAAAGATCAAAGCAATGGGATTCTGATTCCACTTCATTAAGAAAGCATCGGGCCCATAATCCCAACCTCGTGAGCTTCTATGAAACTGCAGGTAGGTGACATTTATTGTTACTTACCTCAATGTAAGGTACAATTTTGCAGGAGAAATCCTCCAGCAGCCACTTTTTGGTGAGTTCTTGGAAGATGACCAGAGGCAGGCAGAAAAAAATGATAAGGAAATCCCAAAATGCTAAGTTGGCCAGCAAAGAGTTGGAGATGCTCCTCATGTAGTAGTTATGGCAGACAATGCACATCACTGCCATGTTCCCCATTATCCCAATGCCAAAGATTATTACTGACAAACACATGACTGCATAGGCACCATAGGACTCCTGAGTCAGTGGGTAAAAAGGGTTCTTTACATGAGGTGGTTGGAAGGTCCCATTTCTGAGGGCAGCAGGTTCCCTTCCTGCCATGTGACTGGCCGAGCCGTTCAAGGGTAATGCCTGAGGCACAACATTCTCCACGACTCCATGAAAGGGAGTTGTCTGACTATCCACGGAGATGTTGAAGACACTGATGTGGTGCCTGTTCTTGAAAGTTTTACTTTTTCTTGCTTCTCTTGTATCCTGGGACTCACCAGCCCCCCGCTTGCTTCTTGGATATTCCCTGCGCCCAATTCTTGTTGAGCTCTCCTCCCACTCTTCTTCAACCTTCTCAGTGCTTTTGGTCCTCAAGGCTACAGAAGAATCTCGCCTCAAATGACTTCCGTCTTTTCTTTCCAAGTGACCCCCAACCTGATGCACACCTTCTCCATGCTTGACGGTCTGAGTGACCCTCCAGTCTTTACTGGCATCACTGTAATCCTTCAGTGCAGCCCAGCCCTCCTGACCTCCAGCCTTAGCCTGGAGTCTCACTGGTTGCTCTCCAGGTAAGGAAATCCCAGGAACGCCACCTAAGTGCCCACAACCCAAGCTGCTTCTTGCTTGTGGGCCACTTGTTGAAGTAGTGGAGGAGCTGTCTGGCACCACGATTCACATTCCCGACCTTTGCCGACCACACCATCTCGGTTTAAGGTTGCTTGAGCCAAGATAAATGCCGTGCCCACATGCCAAAGCCAGCCAAGCGTTGCTCTAAGATGCATGGTTAGTGAAGGACCCGGCACCCTCCCAGCCACACCCTTAGTAACAGTTCTTGCCCAAGCTGGAAAAGCTGCCACTTAAACGCATTTCACCAACCTATTCCCAAGCAGAAGAAAGGCGGGTAGTCTCTTTTGCCGATAAATAACCCTGATTATTTCCTCGAGAGGTATCAAGTTCGAGTCATGCCCTCAGCACCTGGAAGTCATGCCCTCAGCAGCTGACCAGGACTAAAGATGAGGAGGAACTAAGCTCTTCCTCCGAAGAAGGAAAGAATAAAACCCCGGAATAAGAAACCCCCTTCCTGGGCGGGAGAGTTTTCTTCTGCCCCCCAGGTAGCCTTCAAGGAAACTTGCATCAATCGCCGCTTCGGGATCGCGAAGGAAGATCCCCGCTGGAGAGACACCTCCCAGCAGCCTCGCTCGGCGAGCGCTCCGCCTTCCCCAGCGACGGTCGCCTCGGGGCCGCCTCGCTTCGCCGTCTTTCCGAGGCTGCCCGCCCCCCCTCCCCCCACCCAGCCGCTCGCCGGGAGGGCGAGCTAAGCTCCTTGGGGCGAGGGCGGACAATCGCGCCCTCGCCCAGTCGCGCCGCGGAGCTCTCCTCAGGCACTTTCCGCAGAGGCAGGTGAAGCCCACGGAGGGACTCGTCCTTGTGCAGAAGCGACCCAGAGCTTGAGCGAGGCTGGTCCTCGGTGGCTGGGGGGGGGTGGATCGCCGGCTGTCTCCGAAAGGGGGAAAGATGAGGGGACTCTTGGCTTTTCCCACCAAAGGGGAGCCCACAAAGTTGCTTCCAGGGCCAGTTGCCAGCAGGTTGGCAGCAGCGCCGCTCGGGAAGCCAGCAACGTGTTGCTCCTTCCGCCCTACCTGCGCCTGGCAGCCGGGCACCAAAAGGGCATCTTCTGAATCTGCGGACGGGAGGCAGCCTCGCGTGGTGCTGGGGCTGGTGAGGGACCCGGGGTGGAGACTGTTGTTCTGCCGGGGCCGGTGGAAATGCCGGCCGGCTCCCTTTCCCTTTCTCTCGCTTTCTTTGCCTCGGGCGCCAGAGGCGGGCAAACGGCTTCCCCTGGCGGCTGCAGCTCTGCCGCCTCAGCTTCACGCCACCTCCACTCGCGCTTGGAGGAAAGGTGGAGGAAAGGAAGGGAGCGGGAGGAGACGCTTGGAGGTCTCCGAGTGCGCACGCGCCGCGCTTCCCTGGTTTCGGGCAGTCCAGCACTTCTTTCTCTGGCGAAGCGGCTCCGGAATGGAAGCGGGTGGGCTGGGTGCAGATCTGCACCGGAGCCTCGTTGCTTCTTGCTTCTCTTGGCTTCTAAGACAAACAAGTAGGACCTTCCTCGTCCTTTTGTTGCTATTGGCAGAGGCGTCCCACGCACCCACCTTTCCCCCCACCCTACCCCACCGCCCCGGGATAAGAAGACAAGAGGCACGTAAATTCGAGCCCGCCCCGACACGTAATTGCTCGAGCCAAAACGCAGCGGGGCGAAAAATCGCCGGGCACCTGATTGCGCGCGCGCGCTTGCTCTCCGCCTGGAGCGTGAGAAGCTCTTAGGTGAATTAAGGCAAAGGCTCGAAAGCGGTGCGGGAGAGTCACCTCGACGTAGAGGAGGGAATTCCCGGGCGTTATGTACCCCCCCCCCCGCACCTGTCGTACTCTCCGCCGGACGTTGGCTGGCTAGAATGAGTTCAAGGAGGGTGTGTGTGCGTGCGTGCGTGAGAGAGGAGTACACCCTAAGGACAGCTGAGTTCCCAGAAGCAAGTCTCGCTGCTACAGTGCTAACCTCAGTTAGGGTTAATTTCGCCTAGGGGTTAAGAGGCTGCACCCGCTCCTGACCGACACCGCGATAAGCTATGATGATACAACGCACTTACAGAGGAAACGTAGTAGCTGCGTTGGGTCAATGAATATGCTAAGTTTGGTCTTTGTTTCCAAACGGAATGGATGAGTTATCTGGTCCAACCTCTTGTCTGGTGCATTCAGCCCCCACCCCAATGGAAAACCCCCCGGGGAGGAAAACCATTACTGATAGAGGGGATCAGCCTGTTTCAGTGCTCTCAACCAGTCTTCTAATAGTTACATCTTGGTCTGCTAAGAAAAATTTTCAACTTACAATAAGCTCAGTCAGCAGTTCCCACAGGCAAGACTGGTGGGAGATGTTAAAATAGGCAAGAAAGTAGTTCTGTCATCACCTTTCTTGGCAAATTTTTGCAAACCATTCATACGTTTTTTTTTTCTTTTTGCAAGCTAAAGGCGGCCAGCTCCTTTTTACTGTTTTTTTTACATTTACAGTGTTTAGTATAAGCCTAGTAGATGTCCTCTGAACCCTGTCATATCCTTGTCTGGCCTAGAACTGAACCTACTGGGATGTTTAGTGGAATCAGAGTGGAATAATGACCTTATGTGATTTGATTAGTATTTTTGTTAGTGCAACCCAATATTGCATTGGCCTTTTCAGTTGCTGCATCAGTTTCCTCTTAGTCTAGAGGTTCATTAGTACTCCTACAAGTCTTTTATAAGCCCTGCCACCTGCCATAACTTCCCGATCCTCTACTTGTACAACTTTCCTACCCAAAAGTGGGATATTCCATTGGACATGAGTGAACGTCAGCTTATTAAATTGGAGGTGTTCAGGCACAATTTTGAATTGGCATTGTGTCCTGCAAAGAAATAGCCAATCCTTGTAGTTTGCTATTACCCACAGGTTTGGGAAAAAAAAGATGGTTCCATTCAATCCTGCAAGTTATTTATAAAGAGGTTGAGTAGTGCTGGGCCCACCTCATCTGTTGCTTCCTTGAAGGGAGATGATGAACCATTTATGAGTATAGGAGTCCCTTGTGGATTTTACTCTGCTAGTCATAGCCGACTATAGGGGGCAGTGCTCATCTCTGTTTCAAGGCCATTGAGCTAGCACTGCCCAAAGACATTTCCGTGGTCATGTAGCCAGCATGACATCACAGAGCACAGTTACCTTCCCACTGCAGTGGTACTTATTTATCTACTGGTATTTGCATGCTTTCGAACTGCTGGGTGGGCAGGAGCTTGCCCCATCCCATAGTGCTGGGGTCTCGAACCTGGGCTGCCAGCCTTCCAGGTGACAAGCCCAGCGCCTTAACTGCTGAGCCACTATACTGCCCCATTTTTGAGTATATATGTGATGAATTTGTTCAAGTTGAAGATCCAACAGTGATTCTTCTGGACCACAATATTATGCGAGCTCTTGACTCATGCTTCACTGAGATCCAGGTGTGCTAAGTCCTTGGTATTCCCTTTGTCCACCAGACCAGTCTCTCTGCCATAGCTGGCTCCGGGAGACTTTCATTTATTTTGTTCATAAATTACTTTAAGGTTGCAAGGTGGGTCCTTTACTACACCTTTATCAGTTCCAAACTATCTTTCTGACATGGCACGGCAGGTTTTGCTTTTGAGTTTAGCATATTGTGCAAACCCTAGCCTGTTTGGTTAGTTTATGATTCAATGTAGTGTGGGAATTTAAAAGTTGGTTAATCATAACTTTCTCATCTCCCCTTTCTTCCAGTTCCATTCTTCAGTGGCTCTTGATGTTTCCCGTCACTTTTAATATAACAAACAAGAATGCCCTATAAAGAATGAAGCCAATAAAGGAGTAATGACTTTTGGAACTATTATTTTACCTACTGTTTGCCTTCTTTGCAGTATCATTCCCTTTTTTTTTTCTTTTTAGGGTGAGTAGGGGAAGAACTTTATACAATGTTCCATCAGTTCTTTATAATTTTTTTCTTAGATTTATTCTAATGCTTTCCAGTTATACAAAGAAACCTGTACCTATCCATTTTTATTCCAAAATAAATTCTATTGAGTTAAACAGACTTGCTTCTAATAGGTATAAAAGTTTTTCAGAACTGAACACTGCTTCTTAGGGAAGCCACAGAGGGTTTATATACTGAAATCCCCATCTCAATACCCTTTTTTTCCAATTTGAAAATGCAACTCGGTGATTTAAATATGAATGTGCTTAAAATATAATCACAATTTTGCTTTTCTTTTGCCAACAAGAAATTGAGTAGCTCTTCCCAAACTCTACAGGAGTGTTCCAAATGTTGAGCCGCCCCTAAAACTGCAGTTCACAGCTGCTGTCAGATGATCCAGAAGCACCATTTCCATTTCCTCTCATCAAGACAATGCTTTTGACTGTACGGCAAATTCATGACTTGCCTACAGCAGAGTCCCTGAACTGTTGTTAGAAGGAAAGGATCAATGATGAAAACTGACTGCATTCTGCCATCATATTACATTGTAATATGTAGCCCTTAGTTACGTTTTGCAAATAGTGGTTTGAATCTACTAGGGTAGAGCTGATGAAATAGGTATCATTCAGCAGGTAGTTTCTTTCTTTCTTCTTCTCTGAGTAATTCACACTTCCTTAGCACAAACAAACTTGATGTTTGCATAAGAAAGGCCAACGAGGGAAATTGGGAGACAGAAACACATCCAATATAGCCTCTGCTCAGCTGCTGTGAAAAGAGGTAATGGGACTAATGAGCTTACCCTTGTGAGACTACTCTTCCTTCAACTCCCAGAGGGGTTCACAAGTAGATAAGAGAAGTGTGTGTCTCCCATTCCAGCATCTAACAAGCTTTATATTGTCAATTTGCCGGTACAGCTGCACCTCCAGTGTGATGTTCAACCTATTGGGCTGGGGCATATCTTTGGCAGTGAAAGGAAATGTACCTCTGGGCCAACTAGTTGCTATGCATGGATGGTTTCTTGCTGCTATGACAGAATTGGAGCTACTGATCCACAGTCAGTGGTGATTCACAGTTGCAGAGTACATCCAACAGAGAGAGATATACACCTACTTCCCATTCAATTACATTTGTACTAGAGTTATAACCACAGCTTGTTGAATTTGGCTGAGTTAACACAACATGCTCAATCGTGACTCATCGTTTAGCTACCAGAGGGGGCTTACACAGATTCTAAAGAATGGGTGCAGAATCTCAGTCTTCGGTTTCCGTTCTATGATGTCACCATCTTGTATTTAATTAATTACATTTATTTAAATTTAATTTTGTATCAAATTGAATTTCGTGGCCTTGCCTCTTTTTTCTTGGCTCTATCTGGTTTTTTGCAGGGTGGACTCTGGCATACTATGCAAAATCCAGTTGTGGGACTTAGCTTAAATTAAAAAATGGTGTTGCTATAGCAATAAGGGAGAATATTTGTAGCTTAGGATTGAAATGGGGGCCCTTGGTTCCCTCTGAGCTTGGTTGTCTTCTTGAATATGTTTCATTACCCAAACATGGTAACGCCATCAGTGCTAGTAAAGAGTGGGGCAAATCAGGATTTTCAGTTCATACATTTCTACATCAGTCTCAGTCTATTATGATAACTCTGCAGAACTAATGTGACCTAAGAAATCATCATTGAAGAAGAGGAAGGAGTACCATACAGTACTGTTAATTTATTGCACAAATATTAAACCTAGATTCAAATTTGTCAAATACGATCATGTTTTCCCCAAAATAAGACACTGTCTTATATTTTTTTGCCACCAAAATGATACCAGGTCTTATTTTCAGGGGGATATCAGCCACTGACTCACCTCACTTGTGTGTGTCACCCCAGCCTCCTTTTCGCTGTCAGAGGCCTTCAGAAAAGCCTTGCCGGCCCTGCCAGCTGCAGAAGAAATGGGCTGGCAAGGCAGGTGTTGGCTGCAACTGTCCAAAGGTAAGTAATAGGGCAGCTCCACTACCCCCCGTTCCACCCTAGCTTAACTTTTCTCCATGCACCCTACAGTGGGAGGGGTCTTAATTAGGGCTTATTTTGGGGCATAGGGCTTATATTGGGTGCATGTGTAAAAATCAAGCTAGGACTTGCTTTTGGGATAGGTCATATTTTCCAGGTAACATGGTAGTACTAGTTCCATATACCATTAAATTAAATCACCTGAAATACCTGAAATCTGGTTCCAAACATGGCCCAAACCTGGATAACCAGATCACAGCTGCTTACCTGCCTATAAACCACATTTCCAAACTGCAGTATTCTCAACTGCTTCCCAGCCCTTTGCAGTATAACAGCAATAAGCGCCATCAACAACTTTTTTTTAAATTAGATTTATATGCCGCCCTTCTCCGAAGACTCAGGGCGGCTTACAATTTCTGGGATACAACCCAATGTGCTCAGCAATAGCCTTCATTCCATTGTATATGCCTGCTTATTACTAAGCAGCATTTTTACAAAGTCAGCTTATTGCCCCCAACAATCTTGGGTCCTCAATTTACCTACCCCGAGAGGATGGAAGGCTGAGTCAACCTTGAGCCTGGTGGGATTCGAGCCTGCACTAATTGCAGGCAGCTGGAACTTAAATGCAGGCATTTAACAGCCTGAGCCACCAAGGCCCTTAACTTAAAATGTCCATGGTAGAATATAATAAATGGGATACTATTTAGGTCCCACTAGGTCCCAAAACTCTCACAAAGAAGCCAGGAGGGCAAGGATCAAAATCATGGGTGGAATAAACCATGCTGGGTATCTATTGACATCAGTCCAAAGGCCAAAATTAATCCTTGGTAACATGAGTCTCTATCCATACAGAGCCAATCTGAATTAGCCAAGTCTCTGACAATCTGAATGACAAACTTAGTGTAAACTACTATTCTGCAAACTGATCCACATTCTGATCACACCTAATCTGCTCTGACAAAGAGATAGTATATGACCATCGGGGTGTGTACATCTCTCCAATGTAATTCCCAAACTTTCCTAGAATCAGCCCCTGGTGCATGAAATAAGTCAACCAACAGAAAAAGTGATAACATTTCAACTGGATGGCCTTTTCTGATACTGATTTGGAGTGCAAACTGGAAATGCCTACAACAATTAAGATTCACTATACCAACACATGCAGGAGTCTTCTCAAATTCTCAGAATATTGGTGATTTAGCACTAAACATAGCAAATGGGGAGGAGGATATGTTTAGGAAAAATAGATCCATCCACTTTTGAATGACTATAAGTATATAAAGCTCTAGAAAAATGGTTTTTTTAAAAAAAATATAGATATGTACTTTCCTTATTGTACTCATTTTTCCTATGTTTTAGCCCATCAGATGTGGACATCCATGGATAATAATTCCTATCCGTTCTGCTGATAATTTTATACAAGTTTTAATTTTAAACATTAGGGATTTCTTGTTTAATTCTTCTCCAGACAAATATAGTTGTTATATGCTCACAAATTCCATCCAGTAAATCTAATTTGGTCTTATGCAAAACAAAAACATACCATGATAAACTTTATAGAGCGCTTTACATTTTGCAGTATCTCTAGGAACCCAATTGATGAAAGTTCTTTAGAATGATAATTTTCCTTATTTGCTAAATCACACAGATTTAATGTATTCCTTTAAACTAATTTTATTGGTAAACTATAGATCACTCGAGGCAATGGGGTGCCCATCCCATGGGCCCTTCCAGTGTATTTGTTCAGTCAAACAAGGACTGAAGAACGGTTGCAGGATTTGGGTATGGCTAGTCTAGAGAAAAGAAGGACTAGAGGTGACATGATAGCACGTTCCAGTAATTGTGGGGCTGCCCACAACTTATTTTCCAAAGCACCAGAAGGAAAGACAAGAAACAATGGATGGAAACTAAGGAGAGAGCAACGTGGAATTAGGGAGAAACTTCCTAACAATGAGAACAATTAACCAGTGGAATAGCTTGCCTTTAGAAATTGTGTGTGCTTTATCATGGGAGGTTTTTAAGAGGAGATTGGACAGACACTTATCTGAAGAGCCTTGGTGGCTCAGGCTGTAAATGCCTGCTCTTAAGATCCAGCTGTCTACAATTACTGTAGGCTCGAATCCCACCAGGCTCAAGGTTGACTCAGCCTTCCATCCTCTCGGGGTAGGTAAATTGAGGACCCAAGATTGTTGGGGGCAATAAGCTGACTTTGTAAAAATGCTGCTTAGTAATAAGCAGGCATATACAATGGAATGAAGGCTATTGCTGAGCACACTGGGTTGTATCCCAAAAATTGTAAGCCGCCCTGAGTCTCTGGAGAAGGGCGGCATATAAATGTAATTAAAAATAAATAAAAATAAATAAAGATACATAGGTTCTCTTGCTTGAGCAGAGTTGGGCTAGATGACCTTGAAAGTCCCTTCCAGCTCTATTCTGATTGAAAGACTGTATATGATAATGCTGACTTATCATTCTTCTTATATCTACATGTTATCCCTACCATTCACATCTATCCAGCCATCCTGGTTATATCGATATATTTTGCAGCTCCTCCATACAAGAACCTGCCCTAGAAAACTCATTTTCTGCGGCTGAAAGGACCTCCAAGTTAATGCATTTGCATGCACATCAAAAACCTTTTACGTTTCTTACAAATGTTCCTCTGCTACATTTTAATGATGAATGTATGTGTGGGGAGGAGGGAAGGTAGGGATAATTTGAAATTTTTAGATGGCTTTTGATTGAGGATGCTTAACAACCAGAGCAGGTTTGCTTATTGAACCAACGATCGAAATACAGCCCACATCTTTCCCGGTATCTCTGGAATTGCAAAAGCTAGAAAAGAAAAAGAGAGAGAGAGCTAAGAAATCAGGCCAACAAGCACTCTAAAAATAATGCTGGCTGGGAATTATGGGAACTGAAGTGCCACAGATCCTGAAACCAGATTGGGAAGTGTGATTATAGGTAGTATGGTATAGAAAACACGGCATATTTTAATTTTATAGTCTTTTGTTCAGTCATTACATCATGCCTACACACATGTCAATGCATCTCATGTCCAATCTATTTGGTAGCAGATTTCCAAGATGTAGATTATTCATCTCCAGCTGTCTTCAATTCCCCCCTCTTCCCCACAGACTACATGGAATATTGTGTTCTCATTTCCTGCTTGCGACTAATCTGTTACAAGGTGACATTTTAGCACTGTTTTAACTGACGCCTTTTGAAAGCTGTTTGTTTTTCATTTTACTGCGGAGTTTTTCATTCTCCTTTTCATCCCCTTTCCTCTTTTTTTTTAAATGGCTGTATCTTGGAATTGCAACCATAAAGATAAATTGTTCAGCATTCCTATTTGTTGATATTCCTTTTCTGCCTACAGATCTCTCATGTGCAGTTTGAATTCATTTTACAAAATGCTGCACTGAACCCACCACCATTAAAGTCACAGTGCTTTTCTCATGTTCTGGAAATTCAACCCTTTTTAAAGCAATCACATTTGTCTCTTCTGATGTGGACTTTATAATACTTCCATTGCCCTCTGGGCCTTGGTGGTGCAGGCTGCTAAATGCCTAGCACTTAAGTTCCAGCTGCCTGCAATTAACTGTAGGCTCGAATCCCACCAGGCTCAAGGTTGACTCAGCCCTCCATCCTCTCAGGGTAGGTAAACTGAGGACCCAAGATTGTTGGGGGCAATAAGCTGACTTTGTAAAAATGCCACTTAGTAATAAGCAGGCATATACAATGGAATGAAGGCTATTGCTGAGCGCATTGGGTTGTGCTCCAAAAATTGTAAGCCGCCCTGAGTCTTTGGAGAAGGGCAGCATATAAATCTAATTAAAAAAAAAATACACTTTCACTGCCTTCCTAACTTTCCTTACTAATCCCCAAGACAATCAGACTAGATTTTGGTCTGCTGAACCTCTTCAGAAACCACATTGAATTCTTCACAGCATTTCTTGCTCCTCATTTTTTCAAAAATGTGCAAATTGTTCAGTATCTCCATAGGTAGAGAAATACATCCACTTGGGAAATATCCCCACCCTTGAGCCTGCATTTGGTCAGCAGAGTGTTTGCTGGATGGAACAGGTTCTTGGGCTACTAATCTATTTTGGGCATAAAGGATCCAGTATTGCAGGGATTCCCAGACTTTCTAAGCATATTTGGAAATGCTGATAATATGACACAATATAGCCGCCATGTCCATTTTGTTCATGTCTATTTTCATGCTCATGTCCATTTTCAAAACAACTGGCATAGCCAGGGCAATCTAGGCCCAGAATACTACTTTCCAGAACTATATCCCACCTTGTTCTTTTTGGGGGAGGAGAGAGTTGAGCAGAAAGACAACTAACTATTTTCCAAAATTACCTATGAAAAACATTCTTGTAAAAAAATTATTTAAGAGTCCAGAGATGGGCTAAATGTTTGCATTTACAAATATTATCGCAGCATGGTTGCTCGCAGCAAATTAGCTGGCATTTTGAGAGCCAACTCTACAGAAAAGCTGTCTCTATTGGAGACCGAACGTTTTATTTGCTTCCTAATCTGACATCCAGATTATCCTCTGCATACTAGATGTTTTTCTGCCCTGATATTTAAAGGGTATATAAAAATCCTCTTCCGCCAGATGTTAGGAAAAAATAAAACAATATGAGAAATTGTATATTGTACATTTTCCCATCCCTTCTCAACTCATCAACAATTATTATCTTGGAAGAATCTGAAACATATGAAATTGAACAGAATTTCCATCACCCCTCTTTCTGAGAATTGTTTATAATAAAAGAACAGATACAATAAGGACTGAATTTGGAGGAAAAAAGTATTTTTAAATAAGAAAGAGAGAGAGATAGGACTGTACTATAGTTCTCATATCTTTAAATTATATAGCAAATATAAAAATGACAAGACTAAGAAAAAATGATTGTTGGAATCAAATTTGGTTGGATGTTTTAATGCTAAAAGTCTGAGGCAGGGGAAAAAAAGCCCATCACTTTCTTAGCCAGAAGAAAGAGATATTGAGAGAAGTTTGTTATGAAAGTAAAAATAGAAATGTTAATGTTAATTAAGATTAAAAAATAATGTTGATGTGTGTGTTACTGAACATGTAGCTGACAGAAAAGAACAGAAGATAGCAGTTTCTTTTCTAGGACCCAGGAATAAATTTGCACCATGTTCTGAAAAAGCAAGGAAGACATTAATTTATGGAAGAAACGTAATAACCAAGACTGCTAGTTTGATGTAAGGCTAAGGGCAGAAAAAGTGAGACCATGAATGCGAGTCCTGCCTTGGACCCAAAGCCCGCTGGGTGACCTTGGGCCAGTTTCTTTCAGATCTATGAAGGAGGCAAAGGCGAATCACTTCTGAAAATGCTGTCAAGAAAACTGCAGAGACTTGTCAAGAAGTCTCAAATAATTGCACATGATTGAAGAGAAGAAAAAAAAATGACAAGTTTAGAAGAGATCGTGAAGGATAATGACCCGGGGGGGGGTTGGGTTTTATTTTAACTTTATTTGGCTTGTTTACTTGTTTAATTCTGTTTTACTGTAAATTTTCTCTGTTTTAATGTTCGCCGCCCTGAGTCCTTAGGGAATAGGGCGGCATACAAGTCGAATAAATAATAATAAAATAAATAAGAACAATTCAATGTTAATAAGGATCCAATTTTTTTCTTTTGCTAATAATATTTGTGGCTGTAAAAGTTGGATGCTGAGAAAGACTGAGAGAAAGAAGCACTGGTGGGATTCAAATTGTTTTTACTACCGGTTCTGTCGGCATGGCTTGGTGGACGTGGCAGGGGAAGGGTACTGTAAAATCTCCAGTCAGAGGTGGTATTTGCAGGTTCTCTGAACTACTCAAAATTTCTGCTACCGGTTCTCCAGAACTGGTCAGAACCTGCTGAATACCACCTCTGGAAACAAGGTAGCGTTGAATTATGTAACGGAAGATGTTTGTTAAAGGCATTGTGGATTGCAACCTGCAGACTGGACCAAATAATGGCTAATTGATGTGCAAACGAAGTTTCCATACTTTGAACTTGGGACATGAACAAATGATGGGCTAAAATAATGTTTATGCTTGGCAAGATTCAGAAAAGAAGGGGGAAACAATGGGTCAAGTGGACAGGCAAGATTCACAAAACATTTGTAGTCAGAATATTTTGAAGTCGGAAATTCTAACATTTCTCAAACCCTGCCATTGGGAAACTAGGAGAGCTCAGACATCCAGCCTTTGTTTGGGACATCCAGCCAGCGGTTGGCTTCAAAAATTTTAGCAACAGGTTCTTTGCCCTGTTGCTAGGTGGGTGTTGCCATGGTGGGCATGACCTTGTCGGCCTCCTGCATGATGGAGGGGACGCATTTTTGACCTCCCTAGGCTCCGGAGGTTTTCCTCAAGCCTGTGGGAGGGCAAAATGGCCTCCCTGGGCTCCAAGAGGCTCTCTGGAAACAGGCCCATTTCCAGCCTTTCCAAACTTCTGGGAGGCCCGTTTTTCACCCTCCCCGAGCATCTGTGCGTGCCCTGCACTTACCTGCATCCAAAATGGACCGCAAGGGGACTCATGGGGGGGAAGGGGGGAGCCAGCCAGTAGGATTTGGGGGTTCTCGGAACTGCACAGAATCTTAGGGGCTCTCCCAAACCCCTGCGAACCCCTGCATCCAGCCTTATCATTTCATGAGTTCTCTCTCTCTCCCTCCCTTCCTTCCCATATTTGTAAGAAATTTCTTGCTTTAGAATTAGATAGACCTATAGTCCCTCTCCCAGCTGACCCTGACTTTCCCCAAAGTCAGACTTTTCCAATGCAAAAGTGAGCTTAGACATTAGGGGACCAAGAAGGCATTCTGGTCTCTGAATTTTCCATGCTAAATATGCATCATGACTGATGTTGAAGATGTGAGCCATTTGAGGTAGATTTCTTTTTCTTTAGAAACATCTTGTAATTTGTAGTATGTGGAGAGCTCTTATGATCTGTCCAGAGTATTATATTTACCTTTTTTTAAATGGCAAGATGTTTTATTACTGCAATCTTTGTGGCTTTATAATTTTCTTCCACAGTGATTTTTTTTTACATTTTAATATTAAAGTCCAAACTGTTTTTTATAGTTCATGCTTTTAAATAATAAAGATTTTTTATCCCCTGGAAGATTGATTTTTTGGGGAGAGGGATCAAATTTTTGATTTTGAACCTCGATCACATATTCAGCAAGGAATTGAAACCTCAATCACATATCCAGGAAATGGCACCATTTAAATGATTTCAAATTTTGCATTTTGACTTGTTAATCACCAGAAAGGAGGACATACTGAGGTTATGGGATAGACACCAGGTGAGATATGCCTGAAAGATAGTGTTGGCATGAGGAACAGTGGTGGGATTAATGTTTTTTACTACCGGTTCTGTGGGCGTGGCTTGGTGGGTGTGGCAGGGAAAGGATGCTGTAAAATCTCCAGTCAGAGGTGGTATTTGTTGGTTCTCTGACCTACTCAAAATTTCCGCTACTGGTTCTCCAAAACTGGTCTGAACCTGCTGAATACCACCTCTGATAAGGAACCACTAAGGTGCTACTCCAAAGGAATGAAGTACCGGTAAAATTATGGTGTGAAGACACAAAGGCAGAAGTGAATGTTTGAGACATCCAGCCTTTCACTCTATTGGTTTAAGCATTTAATATACACATTCTTGTCAATGCTTACTCTCTTTAGTTCATCTCTATTCCATAATTTTTGCAAGCATGGGATGATCATCAGAGATTCTAAATACGTTCCGGGGGATGGGCAGAGCTGGAGTCACAGCAAGACTGAGGTGATTTCAGCTCCTGAAATCACCTCTGATATCGCCGTTGCAGGACGGTTCCTCGGGACCTAAGCTGACTTGTAGAGTCGGTGAATGTATGGGGCACTTCCTGCTGATCCCAGGGACATCGTAAAGTCCCTGGTTGATCCAGGACAGCCCCTTTGCCAGCAGCGGACTGAGCCAGCCATCAAACTGCTGAAGCTGTGACAGCTCCGGAAGAACGAGATTGGAAGAAGTGTGTCGGTCGGTGAGATGGTTTTTTTTCTTTCTTTTTTTAAGAGAACACTCTAGTAATTTTAATTGAATCTAAAAATTAAGAGTGAAATGAAGTAAGCGGCGTGAGAGATTTTGTTTGAGATTGAAGAGTTGTTCTTTCCTTTTTTCTATGGCTTTTAAAGGCTTCTTTTTATTCTTTTTTCTTTTTAGTTTTTGAATGGTTTGAGGCAACATATTATTTTTGTATATTATTTTTTGGTGTTTTGGATTTTAATGAAACTTGAGTTTTCTTTTCTTTTCTTTAATATGATATGGCGGTTGAGTCTTCTTTCCCCTTCTTGTTTTGAGAAAGGAAGGAAGTGACACATATCGGGATTGAGATTATCCGGCAACAAAGTGAAATTTGTGAAAGTGATACAATATTGCCACCTAGAGGCTTGTTATTTTCCTTAAAATATGTACACCCTTGCAAGGATTGCATTAAGGGCCCTACGCTGAACATTAGATAAGAAAGCACTGGAGGTTATTTATTTAAGTGCTTTCGGTGAATTGATGTATATTTGAGCTTGGACTTGAAGTTAAAGGATGAAGTGACCTTGGAGAATCTAAAAAATAAAAGAATTGGAATCTTCCTTTTTAAATTGTGAAGCCTCGGATATCAAGTAGTGGCAATTGATTAAAGAGTGATAGTGTTTCTTTTTATTACTTCCTATTGCCTGGAACCCAACTTTTACAATTAATTTTTTTAAAATATATCTTTATTTTTAAAGGACATTTTGATTATTTTCCATTTTAATTTTTTCATTGGTGTTTTCCTTTTCCCAACCTTCAGTTTTATTTTTTGAGCTTGATTCCTTCTATTTTCTTTTTCTTGTATATTTTTTTATGCACTGGAATTAAGATACACAATTATTGGATTTTTTCTCTATATTATCTTAGTTTTTTACCCACATTCTTTTTTCTATTTTTTAATCTAAATTATTGATATATTATTGACGTATTATTGATTTTTTATTCTTTTGACTAGGATTGTTTTTGTTGCTTCCTTCCTTTTGTGATTTTTCTTTTCTTTTTTCATTTTCATAGAGGGCTACACCCTCTTTTTTCTTATTATTTTTATATTATTTTTTCTTTTTATTATTGGCTTTCTTTTTTCTCTGCAATTGGAGTTGGATATTTTTGTAACAATGAGTAGAAGACCTTCGATTCTGCAAGTAACAACTCCCGCACAGACAGCATCGCAGCAAGAGAAGGAAAAAGAGAGAGAAGATATGATGCAGAAGATATTACAAGCAGTAAATGAGAATGGAAAAAGAATAGAGAAAATGGAACAGAAGTTGGACAAGACAGATGAAAATATAAAAGCTCTACAGCAAACAGTAGAGAAATATGGAGAGAGGATTAAGAAAATTGAGGAGCAGCAAGAACAAAAAGACAAAGAAATGGGGAATTTCAATACCAGATTAAATGAAGTTGAGAGGGATCACAATGAGTTATTAAGAGGCGAAATAGACAGATCAGAATTCTACTTGAGATTTCAAAATGTGGAGGAAGAGAAGGGTGAAAACCTGTTGGAGATAATGGCACAGATATTGGCAGAATTGCTAGAAATAATGGAAGAGAAGATGAGAGATGGAATAGATGAAACATTTCATGTCTATACAAGATATGCAATGAGGAACAAACTTCCAAGAGAAATTCATATTAGGTTTACTAAGAAGAGCATTAAATCACAAATATTGCAAGCAGCCAGAGACAAGACATTGAAGTACAATAACAAAGGTATTACGGTATTGAAACAAGTACCAAGAAGAATAAGAGAAAGTAGAAGAGAATATGCGTTCTTATCCAAAGAATTGTTGAGGAGGGGAGTAAATTACAGATGGTTAATACCAGAAGGCCTTTTGTTTGTGTGGCAGGAACAAAGACATAGAATCGATACAGTGGAGAAAGCAGAATTCTTTATGATGAATATTTTAGAGGAAAGGAGGGAAATGGAAGACAAGAGGAACTGATTGTGGAACTTTCAAAGGAACGTGCAGCAACAAGTGAAGAAGCAGAACAACTTGGGGCAGTAGGTGGTATATCCAGAGAACAAAGAGAAGTTAGATTGACTAGAGCAATAAAACCCTTATACAAGACTTAAAATGGATGAAAAAAAACTGATTTCGACGAATATAAATGGACTTAATTCAATTGCTAAAAGAAGGAAAATATTTCACAAATTAGAGAAATTAAAATTTGATATAATTTGTCTACAAGAGGTTCATATTAAAAAAACAACATGAATATGTAGTGAGACAAAGAAAGTTAGCAAAATTATTTACGTCATTGGCACAATGTAAAAAGAGAGGAGTGGCCCTGTACATCAAAGATACAATTACTATGGAATTGATTTATACAGATGAGGATGGGAGGATTTTAATGGTGGAGATAATGGATAACAACGTTAAAATGCTTTTGATAGCAATATATGCACCAAGTGAGAATCAAGAAGAATTTTACAAGAAGTTACACCAAAAACTGACTGAACTGGACTATGTAAATATTTTTTGATGGGAGATTTTAATGGGATAATTAATAATCAACTTGACTATAAATCAGGAAGAACTAAAAAGAAAGTTAGAAGAAAGCTACCTAAGTCCTTTTTTCAAATGACAGAAGAAATGAACATTAAAGATATATGGAGAGAGAAATATTGGAAATAAAAAATTTACTTTCTATTCAAATAGGCATGAATCATGGTCAAGAATAGATATGATATGGGCATCTGCAGACATGCTTTCTAATATAAAAGAAATTCAAATAGAAGTTGGGACCTGGGAGGATCATAATCCACTGACAGTTGTTTGGAAAGGACAGAAGAGAAGATCTAGATGGACATTAAATAATATGATTTTGAAAGAAGAAGAGTTTAAAAAGAAAATTGAGATAGAGCTTGGTTTTTTTTTAAGAAAATAAAAAAGAAGATACATCACTGCAAACTCGTTGGGATGTGATGAAGGCTTATACAAGAGGAATAATAATTGACTATACAAGGAAAAGGAACATTAAACAGAAAAAGACATTTAAAATACTGGAAGATGATTTTATAAAATTAGAAAAAGAGTTACAACAATCACTACAAAGAAAAGACATTAAAATGAAAATGGATATGACTAAACATAAAATGGGTTTAATGGAAAAGGAAGAACTTGCCCAAAAGATTAAAGGTGTTAAACAAAATTATTTTGAAAATGCGAATAAACCAGGAAGATGGCTAGCCTATAGACTTAGAAAGGAAAGGGAAGCAAAGAAAATTAACCAATTAATAGACGGAAGAGGGAATGTTCAATATGGGAATGTTGAAAAGAAAAGAATTATTCGAGATTACTATGAAAAACTATATTCTCAAGAAGACACCACAGAAGAAAAAATTAAACAATATTTACAAAAGGCAAGACTACCACAAATACCTAGATATTGAAACAATGTTAGAAGGGAATATAACCATGATGGAATTGACAGAAGCCTTGAAGAAACAAAATATAGGAAAAGCACCAGGTCCAGATGGCTTACCGGCGGAATTCTACAAGACCTTTCAGGAGGTGTTAAGCACCCACCTTTTAGAAGTTATGAATGAAGTGCTATTAAAAAGGAGAATACCTGAGACATGGCTGGAAGCTTATATTACCCTTATACCTAAAGAAGAAATGGACTTACAACAAGTTAAAAATTATAGACCTATTTCATTGTTGAACTCAGACTATAAAATTTTTGCTTCAATTCTGGCAGAAAGAATGAAAAGATATCTAAATGAATTTATTCATACGGATCAAAATGGATTTTTGCCAAAACGACAAATTAAGCAAAATGTGAGAATAATTTTAGATACTTTGGAATACTATGAAGCACATCCTGAAAAACAGATGGCACTGATGTTTTTAGATGCACAAAAACCTTCGATAATTTGAATTGGCGTTTCATGATATTGCAAATGGCACAAATGGGCTTTGGGAAAAAAATTTATACAGGCCATTGAGACAATATACAACAAGCAAACAGCGAAGATTTTGGTAAATGGAGAATTGACAGAATCTATAGAGATAAGAAAAGGAACTAGACAAAGTTGCCCTCTGTCGCCTCTGCTGTTTGTTTTAATATTAGAAGTGCTGAATAGAGCCATTAGAGAAGATGAAGAAATAAAAGGAATGAAAATTAAAAAAGAAGAATATAAACTGCAGGCGTTTGCAGATGATTTGGTATTCATATTAGAGGATCCACTTAAATCAGCACCCAAATTGATAGAGAAAATAGAAGAATATGGAATGGTGGCAGGTTTAAAATTAATAAAGATAAAACAAAGATCCTAACAAAGAATATGTTAGCAAAACGTAAGAAAGAGCTAGAATATATATTAGAGATCCAGATCACAAGTAAGGTTAAATACTTAGGAATATATATTACATCAAGATGTAGTACACTGAAAGAAGATAATTATATTAAACTTAAGCAGCAGATAGCGACAGATCTGGAAAGGTGGGAAAATATGCAATTATCTCTTATTGGTAGAATATCAACAGTTAAGATGAACGTATTACCTAGAATTTTATATTTATTTCAAACGATACCAATTAGACTGGGGAAAGAGTTTTTTGAGGATTTAAACAAAATGGTGTCAAAATTTATATGGCATGGTAAAAAACCAAGAATTAAACTTAAACTATTACAAGATGCAAGGTTAAGAGGGGGGTTTGCACTGCCCAGTTGGGAATTGTATTATGCTAGTCTGATGTGGGTGAAGGAATGGATAACGCTGAGAAATAATAGATTAACTTTAGAAGGTCACGATTGACTACTAGGATGGCATGCTTTTTATGGTATAAGGGAACTAAAAAGCAAGGATATTTTAGAAGGCATTATATTCGAGAAGCCTTGTTTTTAAACTGGGAAAAAATTAAAAAACAACACTATATACGAATTCCGTTATGGGTATCTACTATTGAAGCTTTTTCATATCCAATAATATATAAAAAGGAACAAACAATTAGATATGGAGAGATTTTAAATGAAAAGGGTGAACTCAAATCGATGCAAACACTACAAGAACAAGGAATAAAAATGAATTGGTTTTCATATTTGCAAATACAATCTAGATATGATGAGGATGTTAAGGTTGAAGGTATTTATAATAAGCAAACTGAATTGGATAAAATTTTGATGGGTACCAATGAAAAAGTAATTAAAAACTTTATGGACACTTATTAGAAGTTAAAATGGAGGAGGAACAGGTTAAGGAAACAATGATTGCTTGGGGAAAATTTTTGGTTATGGGATAGATTTAGAGAAATGGCAAACATTATGGGATCAGAACTATAAAATGACAATGTCAACTGCATATAAAGAAAATTTGTATAAGATGTTTTACAGGTGGCACTTATCCCGAGAAGGATTCCAAGAATGTTTAAGGATAAATCGGACAAGTATTGGAAATGTCAGCAGATACCAGGCTCCTATTACCATATGTGGTGGACTTGTGCTGATGCAAAAAGATATTGGACTAAAATCCACACGTGGTTGGAAAAAATGACACAACAACATATAGACTTGAAACCTGAGATATTTTTACTGGGAATTGTACCAGAGACATTCAGCAAAGAATTGAAATATTTGATTGTTAATGTATTAACAGCTGCTAGAATTGTATTTGCTAAAAACTGGAGAAACGACAAGATACCTGCACAGGAGGAAGTGATTAAGAAAATTTTGGACTGTGCCGAAATAAGCAGATTAACATTCGAAATTAGAGATCAAGAAGAAAAACAGTTTTACAAGATATGGAGTATGTTTTATCAATGGTTAGATAAAAAAGCTTGGTAATATATGGATATAATGGAGATAAATTAAATTGTTGAATGAAAATACAATATAAAGATTATAATATTGTAGAGTTAATAATAATGATATTGGTTAAGGAGATAATTTAGGTAATGTATGAATTAAAATGTGTAAGTTTTTTTTGAGATTTATCTAAATAGAAAATAGGTGGTTGTACCTTTCTTTTTTCTTTCTATTACTTTGTTTGCATTGTATAGTTTTTTTTTTTTTCTATAATAGAGAGTATTGATGGTGAGGAGATGGCACTGAGATTTGTGACCGACCGACACACTTGAAATTGTTATTGGTTTATGTTTTTATGTTTGTTTGTTTTGTTTGTCTTTGGAAAATAAAATATATATATATAAAAAAAGAGATTCTAAATACGTTCCATATAGCTACCCTTTAACATATTGTATTTGAAATGTCATGAGAAGTTATGTTAGCAGGAAGATTAACCTGATCTTACTGTAGGCTGTATCTTCTTTTCTATTGACAGATATTTTACACTTTTTAAAATATATTGTGTGGGATCAGCAGAGATTCTGTGGCTGCAGAAACATCTCTTTCTATGGGAAAGGTAAATTGGAATACAAATTCTGCTCAGTCTCTCTAGCTATTAGCACCAGAAAAACACACGTTCAGTCTATGGAGAGAATTAGTGCAATGTGGTTTAATTCTTCCTTGCTGTCTCTGGGAAATTAGCAATTGGTGCCTAAAGAAAAAATCCACCCTGCCAATAAATACTCAAACAAATAATTAGGGAGTCAGTTACTGAAAACAAAGTCAATGGGGAAGCTGGCAGAAGGTCACAAATAATGACTATGTGATGTTATGCTTAATGACATCACAGGATTCACTTAATAGCAATCAGAACTGTTAGAACAGCCTTCACTAAGTGGCGCAGTGATGTGATGTTGCATTATGACTGCATTGCTTAGCAACAGAAATTCTGAGCCCAGTTATCATTAAGTGAGAACTACATGTAATGCATAATGCATTTGTTTAATAACCATTTGTAAAAATGTTTATCCAACCATTTGTTAAACTTCAGATAGCTAGCAAATTCAAGAAGCAAGTTCCACACAGATTTAATCTTTTTTCCTTCTTCCCAGGAAAAGTTATAGCAATCCAATTAAGACACATTTATTTTGAACCTATTCTTACCCATCTACACCTCAACCCCCAGTCTGGACTGGGTTGCTTCTTCCAAACCACCTGCCTCCCACACTCTTACATAATTTGAGAACTGCAAACGTAGGGAACCTATCAGTAGATGAAATATTAAGATGAAAGGATGAAAATCATGCTGTTTATAAATTTTTAAAGAGTGTTTAAAATAGCTTTTGCATGAAAGGATGTTTGGCATTGAAGCAGTTTATCTGCAGTTGACCACACATCTATTTTAAATAAATGCCTCTCAGTTTAAAATTGATGACAACACTGATGTTGTTCAATGTTTTATCTTGTACTATCTTTACTAGTGTTTAATATGCACGGCCCTTGGATGGTTGATAGTTTTAAAAATGATGGGAAGAATCAATCTTTACAGAGAATCCTGTAACTGGATCATTGACATTCAAGACACCCTTCTCTTAGTCACCACACTAAGAATTAACATGGAATCATCCTTGTATGATATATTCTTATGAATTGCGTATTATCTTTACTGAACACTGACATGATGGACCCCCATTAACCTTAAAATATGAGAAGGACTAAGGCAAACTTACTGTGTGGTTGAAAAATTAGTACTCCATAATGTTTATCAGTTAATTACAAAACATTCTGACCAGAAACATTTATTTCCTTGCTGGGATGTTCCTTAATTCTGTGAGGCTCATAGCTTTAGGAACAAATTCTGGCCAATATACTTAAAACAGAATTTGTCTTCAGTTATAGTTTTCTTCCTTTCCTTCTTTAACTTTTATATCCTAGACAAAGTGATGAAAGTCTTTCCTGGTGAATCAAATACTCTAAAATTCTCAAATGTAGTTCCCCGCTTCTTTTTGCAATCAGATTTTTGACTTGCAACATTAATAGAAGTGTTTTGAATGTCTTCAGTGCTGCGTGGTAAAATATTTAAAGTAAAACCCATCAGGTCTTCTTGTTCTGGACATAACAGTATGATTCTGCAACATATTAAGAGCCAATTCAGGCTTCTATGCAAGATGTTTGGACAACTAGGATGCCAGAGCCTTCGTTGTAAAGGACCAATATAAATGCTTTTGCAGTCATATTTATTTTTGTGAATGAAATAAAGTTGAAAATGGCATGGCTACCTGTAAGTATCTTGTTCCACAAAATTATGCTAAATCATATTTGTTTGCATATAACGTATGGTGTCTTGGAGAGAATACACAAGAAGTGAGCTTGGTGGTGCAGGCTGTTAAACACCTAGCACTTAGTTCCAGCTGCCTACAATTAGTGCAGGCTCGAATCCCACCAGGCTCAAGGTTGACTCAGCCTTCCATCCTCTCGGGGTAGGTAAATTGAGGACCCAAGATTGTTGGGGGCAATAAGCTGACTTTGTAAAAATGCTGCTTGGGGGGAGTCAAAAGCCCTAGTAATAAGCAAGCATATACAATAGAATGAAGGCTATTGCTGAGCGCATTGGGTTGTGCTCCAAAGATTGTAAGCCGCCCTGAGTCTCTGGAGAAGGGTGGCATATAAATGTGAATTTAAAAAAAAAGAGTATTTCTGGTTTAGAAACGCTTAACATTTGTGATATATTAGTGTTCGCCATGCTCAGTAGAAAAATTTACTGAGATTTAATGGAGGTTTTGAAGACAGGTGCTCAGATATAATAGGAAAGAATTGCACACACACACACATACACATATGCACACACACAACTTTCACTTCCATTTCCTAGGGATATTGTAAGGCTGACATGAGGTTTCCAATATTGTGCTGCAGTAAAAGGATGGCAACTGGAAGCTCGACTTTTGTTTCAGGCTAAGAATGGCAATGAAAAACAATAAAGAAGGCCGCTTGACTTTAGCTTTATAGAATGAATTTTACCTTATTCAATAATTTATTGGGATTCATAGAAGAGACACTATCATGTTGCCATTGTTTCCACTATTTTCTTCTTACTCCTTTATATTTGCCAGTAACACCTTTATGTTTGCTGGTTTTATATTTAACACTTATAAGGTTCAGTGACTTACCTAGGAGTGATTTCAAAGTCGAACTTCTAATACCTGTATTCTGGCTGAGTGTTATGGGTGCAAAAGTACATTCTGTTGAATAGATAAAGGAGTTCCCGATATTTGGCATGTTTCTGTCCAACTGCCCTGTACGGGCGCACAGACGGGGTCTCCTCGGGGTGCCATCTGCGACTCAATGTTGCTTGGTGGAGACCCAGGGGAGGGCCTACTCTGTGGCGGCTCCCACTGTGGAATCTTCTTCCGCTGGAGCTCCAGTTGGCCCCCGATCTCCGCACCTTCCGCCACGATCTGAAGACCTGGCTCTTTTCACAATCTGGGCTATGCTGATTCTCTGGGGGCTGGTTTATTTTAACTATGGGGTTTTTAACTTTAATTCGGCTTTAATCTGTTTAATATGTTTTTAGCTAATTTATTTATTGTTGTATTTTTTAGCTGTGAGCCGCCCCGAGTCCTTTTTGGAGAGGGGGTGGTATATAAGTCGGATTATTATTATTATTATTATTATTATTATTATTATTAATCTGACAATTACTTGGGCCAGTCACTCTCTCTCAGCCCTGAGAAGCAGGTAATGGCAAACCACATCCAAATCTTGCCAAGGAACCTGCATGGACTACTGCCAGGAGTCAAGATTGACACGAAGGCACCCCAAAACAGAAAAAAATTCTGGTGGTATTTGGCTTCTAACAATGGCCATCCAGATGAGTATGAATCCAATAGAGATGGGTTTTGTTTTTAAATAATTTCACTGCAATAAACCAATACAAGGAAAATATTTTTTCAGAAAAGGGAGGATTGGAAAACTTGTTCTAAGCAGAACAACTAAAACTTCTTTGTCCCTTTCCCCAATTCATATCCCCCCTGAACCAAAAGCCTAATTCAAATGTTGACAGACAACCATCTGGTAATACAAACCTCAAGCAGAAGACCCTATACTGTTTTAGACAAATGGTGGTCCAGTTCCTTCTTAAAAGCCTCCAGTGTTGGACAACCCACAACTTCTGAAGCCAAGTTATTCCATTGGTTGATTGTTCTTATTGTAAAGAAATTTCTCCTAAGTTCTAGGTTGCTTCTTTGATCAGTTTCCATCAATTGCTTCTTGTCTTGCCTTCTGGTGCTTTGGAAAATAGGTTTAACTTCCTCTTCTTTCTGCAGCCCTTTGGTAATGTGTTGACTTCAGGAGTTGATCTTTTGGTCTGATCTACCAAGTGGGGTTGGCAGCATTATACAAGTATCTTTCGGTGTATGAATACTGTATGTGGATGTTTAAATTTTATTTCTATTTTACTATATTAACTACACTTATATTTGCTTCCAAATTATGTTTTTTTCTTTCCTTTTCATATTTAACATTTGGTCAGTGTATTGTTGAATCTTTATTACATTTTTAAAAATTAAAAAACCTTGTTAATGTAAATTGTTAGAACTTTATAAGCAAACTTCTCCCAATGGAAATAATACATTTGATTGAATGGTATATTGACATTTCAAGTTTTAATTGTTTAATACTTGGCATCTTTCAAAAGACTTGCATTGTATGATGTTTCTCCTTAATATATGATTGGGTTCGTGTGTGTGCTAAAATCTCTCTGATTACTTGCAAATTTATATTCAAATATTATTTATAAGCACGGCATGAGCAGAATCATATTAATGAAATTAGGAAAAACAGTAGTAAAAATTTATTGATATATTGACTGAGATCTATTAGTGGAAAACAGATGCTCTGGGAAAGCCCAGCAGATGTTCTAAAGCTCCTTTTGGCCTTTGAATCCAACTCTGCTTAGCCCAACATCTCCTGATGTCTAATCAGTGGCTGTCAACCATTTTATGGTCTAATAAATAATAATATGTCTAATAAAAGCTGTCGATTATTTTAAAACCTGTCTGGGGCAGCCACAAGAAATAAGTGGTAAAAGTTTAGCTTACTAATATATGGAAATAAAAACAATAGATTTTAAAAAGTTGACTGAATGAACAGTCCTAGTTATTGCAATGTCACTAACTTCTGCATTGTAAGTCCTATACTTACCTTACTACACACCTTATCATACAGCAGAAAGCTTCTTTACATTGAAATTCTAACTGCTTCATGGACTTCCTATAAAGCACTATCCACAGCATTTTCTTCAGCTTACAAAAATGATGAACATAACTTTATTCAGGAGCATTAGAGTAGTCAATAGGTAATGCAAGGCAATCTGTATCTGTCAATTAATTCAATCGTAGGCAAATATTAAATCCCACTGAAATAAGCAGAAATGTTTGGCTGTGACAGTGCTGTACAGTAACCAAGACCTGATGTGAATATTAAACTTGCTGTGTATTTTAATGTTTCAAAAAACTCAGAAACTTTAAAAACACATAGCTAGTGTAACACTAGGCTTCCAAATTATTGTTGTAGGCATCTGCTCCTTGCAAGATGATAATCCAATCAATTTTAGAAAATAGTTATATTCGCTCTTCAGTTGAGATATTGTGATGACATTTTGCCCTCATAAATGACAAAACACATCCCCTGGGTTTATGGTGAAGAGCATCTGTAAATTGGAATAAAGTAAATTACCAGAAGGAAGTCCACTATAGTTAAAGAGAATATATAGCTCTTGAAGTAGTTAAGGCTGACAGAGTGGGACTGCCAGCAGGGCGCATAGCAGGCATACAGTCCAGCTACAAATATCTTGATATTCCACAGTCACATGGGAAATATGAGGAGGCAAGGAAGACAGCAACATCCAAATGCAACTAAAGTATAAGAGCCACAGCTCAATGAGAAGAACTAGAACCACAGCATCAACATGTATGCCCTGCCAGTTATCAGATATCCTGCCAGTATAGTGAGCTGGCCAAAGGAGAACATGAACACTGTTGATATAAAGACCCTGAAGCTCATCACAATGTATGGAGAGATCCACCCCAAGTCCAACACCCAGAGACTGTACACCACTCAAAAGGAGGGTTTGTGGGGACTGGGAAGTGTCAAAGTCCTGATTAAACCTAGTGCATCTATGAGCACATCAGTAAGATGGCACCCAAAGATGGGCTGCTGAAAGAATATCAGAGGCAGCAGGAGACAAGGAATGAAAATCAAGCAGAGAATGCCAAGACAAGACCCAGCATGGGGTATACTATCACCAGATAGCTGAGGTGCCTGGCATTGAGAAATCCTATTGGTGGCTGGAAAGGGCTGGGTTAAAAGAGAACAGTGAGGCCCTGATCATAGTAGCACAAGAATAGGCATTAAGAGCTAGATCCATAGAAGGCTCTACTATACTGGAGAGTACCCAAGATGTAGATTATGCAGAGACCTCACAGATAGTCCAACATATATTGGCAAGGTGCAAGATAAATAGCACAGCCAAGTAGTTGGCATTGTGTACAGGAACATCTGCACAATACAAGGGCTAGACTCTCCTGAATGCAGATGGAAGAATCCATCGTGGAGAATAATAGATCTAAAATCTCATGGGCTTTTCAGATCCAGCTGCACAGGCAGACACTGGCCAAACAACCAGATATCATGGTAGTAAATGACCAGAAGGCACCAAGGTGATAGATATAGCGATGCCAAGTAATGTCAACATCAGGAAGAAAGAGTAGGAGAATGGCCCTAACAGATCCCAGGAACAATGTCAGAACTGTCTGTCCAAAAGAGTTCAGTGCTAGGAATAGCTCTGTGCAGAACCCGCAAATTCCCAGCTCTTTGGTGGAAGACACACACTACCCACACACTATAAGGGGGGGGAAGGGGTTTATATATATGCATATATATTCATTCCATTTTCCACAGCAAGCACAATTATACATATTTTGATATAAGTTCAATTCACAAGCACACAACAACACTGGATGACAAGACAACAGTAATTTGTTTCACTTTTCAGGATCCAACTGAAAAATCTTAATATCTTAAAGTAGTAACTAAACCAGATTATACAAAAGAGGAAAGTGGATTAGCAGGAATGTAACCCAAGACCAAATTTAGCTGCTTAGATTAAATGCAATCTCTTAGGAAATGCATTAAAACGCAACCACATGCATCACTTAATGAAAGGATTTGGTATTACATTTTTTTCGTAACTTAATCATCCGCTAATGTATCCCCATATCACATCTTTGATTCAGATACTATTACTTTAATGCATGTGTTTTATATGCACAATCAGGAGCATTCTAGTGAAGTGGGCATTACAGCTTTAGCTCCTTTTTTTTCCTTTCTGCATAAAAGAAATTGCTTCATCGTTTTGGAATAATAAAATATAAAGCTAACTGTATTTTAAACACCCAATCTAAATTGTAAATGGAGTTACTGAAGGAGTTAATGAAATAATTACAATAATTATATGGAAACCATGTAAGTTACTGGTACTGATGCAGAACCCTTGAATACAAAAGCTGTACTTCTCTTTTAACTATCCTTTGCTTTAATGAACTTACATTTGTACTTCCTAGTTCTTGCCCTTCTTACATCAAAGTCCTCTGACATGATAGCAGTTAAGCTAGGCTCAGAATAGCTTACGAATCAATTATAGGTGGTCCTGGTTTAATGACCATTCAAACTTTTCAAGGTTTTGGTGTTAACATTCAAAGTCCTACATGGCATGGGTCCAGGATATTTACGAGAACGACTCCTCCCAGCATCAAATACCAACCGCCCTGTACGGCGCACAGACGGGTCTCTCGGGTGCCGTCCCGACTCAATGTCGCGGTGACCTGGGGAGGGCCTACTCTGTGGCGGCCCCCACTTTATGGAATCTTCTTCCGCCGAGCTCTGGCTCCCGATCTCCACACCTTCCGCCACGAGTTAAAAACCTGGCTGTTTCTACAATCCGGCTGTGCTGACTCTCTGGGGGTTTGTTTATTTTAACTTTGGGGTTTTAATTCCAATTCGGCTTGTAATTTGTTTAATATGTTTTTAGGTAATTTATTTATTGTTGTATTTTTAGCTGGGAGCTGCCCCGAGTCCTTTCGAGAGGGGCGCATACAAGTCAAATAAATAAATAAATAAATAAATAAACAAACAAACAAACAAACAAACAAACAAACAAACTGTGGCACTGAATGATAGTCATGCTAATCATGACTGGTACTTTATACTTACTGCTATCACAGTGACCCTACAGTTACATGATGGTGATTTGTGACCTTCCCTGCTGGCTTCTGACAAGCAAAGTCAATGGGGAACCTGGTAGAAAGTTGCAAGTCACAGTCATGTGAGGTTTTCATTTTCATCAGCTGTGGTGGTGCAGTGGTTAGAATGCACTAAATTGCAGGCTAATTCTGCCCACTGCCAGCAATTTGAACCTGACTGGTTCAAGGTTGACTCAGCCTTCCATCCTTCCGAGATTGCTAAAATGAGGACCCAGACTGTTAGGGGCAATATGCTGACTCTGTAAACTGCTTATGAAGCTGTATGAAGCAGTATAGAAGTCTAAGTGCTGTTGCTATTGCTAATGACCTGTGATGTCCTCACTTAACAATGGCAACTGAGAGTGCCCAAATTGCCATTGCTAAGTGGAGTGGTCACACAGTTTTTCAACTTGTGACCATGACTGCTTAATAATGGAGCTTCCAGTCCCAATTAGCATCACTGAGCACTATCTATAGATCAGTTGTGCTTACTTCTCACACAAGAAAGAAGTTAGTTTAAAGGGTTGTGAAGGTTCAGGATGTTTGCTTTATTAGCGGCATTTTGCGTGGTTCTAGAGATAAAGAATTTGGATGCAGTAGTACGGTAACTTAATGTTCATTAAGTTATCCTGGAAAAGATGCAAAGAAATTTCAAGGAACAGGGATGGGTTTTCTGTAGAGAAAAATAGAGCATATCCCATTTAAATACCATACTCTCAGGTAAGTTCTTTATTTATGCATATGGTAGAAAAGTACATTATTAAAAAAATGATGTGGCTTATTTATTCAAATGAAGGTTTAAAATTATAACCTTTGAATCTTCTCAGCAGTTAGATCTCAGATATCTTCAGCAACTGTAGTATCAAAAATTCGATAGCAAAGCCTTTTTTCTGTTCCATCTTGGACATAGTAAGATTTGATGAAGCATTCAAGCCACGGGAAGTCATCTATAAATGAAAGGCAAATGAAATGAGAGGATTTTCTTTGTGTGTGTACTGTACTTTATCAGTATAACCTATTTCAAAATAGGTTCTACAGGGCTGGAAACATTAATTTAATGGTCAAACTGCTTCATTGGAGTATCACTTTGTGAAATAAATGTAAAAAATACTTAGCCAAAAAACCCTCAGCATAAAATTCATATATCTCAAGAGGCAGTTGTAATTGTATCAGGTATTTGTATTTCTAAAGAGGAAAACCTATTTCTTAGAATTCTGTTACATGTCATGAATTCAATTGTAGTCCTTGCTCTTACAGAGATAATTTGTCGATACAACACAGAATTATGCAGAAGCTAGCTTTTGCCCTTAATGCTTATCCTCTTCCTTGAAAACATCACGCATCTTTAATTCAGAAATACAAAATACATAGTGAGGAACATAAACTACTTCCGCAGCAAACAAGACTAATGCTGATAGCAAATACACAGATTGTATTTGGGTTTATAAATCTTTTTGTGAGGCTTATGGGGAAAAAAAGCATTTATAAAGATTAGAAAAGACAACTACACCATCTGTGACTTTGTTTGAAGGGACAGCAAATCATTTACGTGTGATTTTGTCTGACATGGTTAACATCTCACAATACAATGTAGTTCTTACACCGAACATAATGGAAGTGTCATATAAAAAAGAATAGGACTCTACTATCGAGAATACTTCTTTTCTCTAATGCAGTAGAGAACTTCTCTTGCAAAGTTATACTTTTCTATCTATTCACTCTTCAAGATTCATCAACATTACTGGAAATCAAAGCATATGTTTTGCCATCCCAAGGGCCTTTTCTATCCAATTAGGCTTAATCTGCCATGTTTTCATCTAGTTTCAAGTATAACAGCTCTTTTCACTAATTAGTTTTATGGAATTAAGCCTATTGGTCTGCCATCTACATTTCATTGTCATCTCTACAGGTCCTTTCCAGACTACAGGTCAATAATTTGATAGTGAACTGGGATCATAAATGATCTCATATATTTACATTTTAAGTAATGAAATGACAAATTTAAAGGATAGATCCCAAATAACTGTGAACATGGACTTCAAAGAAAAAAAATCCCTAAATTGCCCTAATAATACTTTTGGGGTAGTGATGATGGTGGAAAAGAAGGACTCTATTATTTTTCCCAAGAACAGAGTGACAACTATTGTCTCAAAAATATTGTGTATCTTTTAAGGCAATTTTTTCTTGATCAGTTGCTTGATCTGCCATGCATTTTGTTAGGGGCTTCATAAGCACATAGATTTTCTTCATGATGACCTGGCCTTCAGCCAGTCCTTCAGTTCTTCCAATCATGTACCCATTGCATTCTTAGCATCCAAATGAATAGTTTTTTTGCAGGATGATCTTGAATAGCATTAAGAAAGTTTGACAGCCAGCTTGGTGTAGTGGTTAAGGCATCATCAGGCTAGAAACCTGAAGACTGTAGGTACTATAGCCTTAGGTACAAAACCAATTGGGTGACCATGGGCCAATCACTGTCTCTCGGCCCTAGGAAGGTTTTTCCACTTCTGAAAATCTTGCCAAAAAACCTGCAGGAACTTGTACAAGCAGTCTCCAAGGATCGGATCCAATTGAATGGAAGAATGTAACACCCCCCCGCCCCGAACTGGATACACTCAAAACAAAATAACCAATGTAAAAGTATAGCTTTTGCAAATGTTTTGCTGCAATGAAAAGAAAAATTAAGTCTTGATTTCCTGTCAAAGCTTACTAAATAGCAAAATATTTCAGACAGATCTTTTCAGTAAACTTCAATGCTTCAATGCACATCTCAAGACAAATCGCCGACGTATTTCTGACCTGCATTTCTCCATCAAAGGTCACTGGGTGAATTGTGATTTATTTCTAGACTATAATGGATGCATCTAATTGTTTAACTTCATACCAACTGGTTTCTGACCTTGGTTTGTGAAAAAAATTGGCAAGATGGTCAACATCCTACTTAGGTTTTTGAAAATTAACTTGGACGTAATCACATTTATATTGCATCTTTCCACCTATAGAAACAGGAAGTTGGCAGCTCTCTATGCTGGCTTTCATGTTAGTACTTAAACATGATTCCAAAATATGTTAATAGGCTTTCCCTTGTTATACTTGGTAGCAGCAGTTTTGTGACATGCTGTAATAGCTTCTCTTATTCAAGTCAAAACATTGACAGAATACCAAAAATGACCCTTTTCAACTAACATTTTCTCTCTTATTTTATTCATTCCAATTGTTTGACAGGTAGTGCCTGAATTTATTTATATTGAATATGTATATGTATGTATGTATGTATGTATGTATATATATATATATATATATATATACACACACACACACACACACACACGCAATTCAACATCTTGGCTAGAGATTTTTGCTGGAATACCTGAAGGATTGCTTTTATGTTCTCATTGTTCAGAAGTTAGCAGCAGAAAAAAGATTTCACTGTCTCCTTGCTCTTCTTATCAAAAGCAAAAATCTTTTCTTTGTATGGATGCCTTTGTGCTTCTGTTACGCTAGAGAATTCTAGCTATTACTGCTGTTATTTTGCTTGCTCAGAAATAATATCTAAGAATATGATTCCAAGGTATCTGGTACTGGTTTCTTTTATTCTAATTTCCCCCTGCTTTCTTATTTCATAAAACACATTTTTCTCTGTTTACTCTATTCCATTTTACTCTATTCCATTACTCTATTTTCTCTGTTTCTCCATTCCAATCATCTCATCAGAACTCCACCATTTTTTGGCTATTTCTTCTGCTGCAACTAGTAATATTCAAGGTATTATGATTAATGGTCACATAATCAACCAGACCTTCCAAATAGATTTGGCCCTTTTGTCCAGCTATTGAGTCCTTCCCAATAACCTGGGATAGGCAGGTGTTGTTGTTTAATAATATTGAAGGTAATGTCTTAGGAATTTCCAAGTAAAGCTGCCTTTTGCAATTGGTTGATGGTGTCCAAGTGGTGCTCCATATGTTTTGGGATTGCACCAAGACTATTATTATTGGTACTATCTTTGATTTCTTAGTCATCCTATTTTTATCTGGAGGTCCTTACCAGAGATTTTGTGAAGAGGATGATGATAATGATTAAATTTATATGCTGCCTGACTTTAATTTACAAATGATTTAAACACAAGCAGAAATTAAAAAAGGCAGACATAGCAGCATAATAAACCAGGTAGAAATGAAAGAAAACAACCTAACTTAAAAGGAATCCTTACTAACAGCCTAGGCAAGGAATTAGATCTTCAGGACCCTTCAAAACAGCAGAGTGGGGATTATTTAGATGTTAGGAGTAACCTTCCTTCCCTCCACTGCAACAGAGAAAGCACGCTTCCAAGATCCTGATAAATGGCACTGCTTAATTGAGCGTGTCAACTCTGCCATATTAAAAAGGATAGACAGATACAATGGGAGATAGTTCAATACCCCTGTTCTTTTCTCCCTCGACCTACAGTTTTCATTCCTCTTTGGCAATTCAATATCTTCAATATCTTCATTAACAACTTAGATGAGGGAATAGAAGGTGAACTTATCTAAGGTGCTATGAATAGCTAACACCCAAGAAGATAGGCTCAAGATCCAGATGGATCTTGACAGACCAGAACACTGGGCCATATCTAACAAAATGAAATTCAATGTAGAGGAAAAGTAAAGTCTGACACTTAGGCAAGAAAAACCAAAAGTACACATACAGACTGGGTGAAACCAGACTTAATAGCAGTAACTGTGAGAGGGATCTTGGAGTCTTAGTGGACAACCAGCTACATATGAGCCAGCAGTGTGCAGCAGCAGCCAAAAAAGCTAACACAATCCTAAATTGTATTAACAGAGGGATGCAATCAAGATCAAGGGAGGTACTAATACCACTCTATAAAGCCTTAGTAAGACCACACCTAGAGTACTGCATTCAGTTTTGGTCACCACATTATAAAAAAGATGTTGAAACTCTAGAAAAAGTACAGAGAAGAGCAACCAGGATGATTAGGGGACTGGAGACTAAAACATATGAAGAACAGTTACAGGAACTGGGCTTAGCTAGTCTAGTGAAGAGAAGGACCAAGGGAGACATGATAGCAGCCTTCCAATATTTGAGGGGCTGCCACAGAGAGGAAGGGGTCAAGCTATTTTCTAAAGCACCCGAAGGCCAGACAAGGAATAATGGATGGAAACTGAACAAGGAGAGATTTAACCTGGAAATAAGGAGAAACTTTCTGACAGAACAATCAACCCATGGAACAGCTTGCCCTCAGAAGTTGTGGGAGCGCCATCACTTGAGACTTTCAAGAAGAGATTGGACTGCCATTTGTCAGAAATGGTGTAGGGTCTCCTGCTTGGGCTGGGGGTTGGACTAGATGACCTAGATATCTGGTAGATATCTAGAAGCCATTCAAACTTCATTCTGACAAAAAGCCTAAATTGGTAACCAGAACCCATTTTAGGATGTTGCTAATCAGAAAGATCTCAATTATATTCTCATGGCAACTAACTGCAATAATCTAATCGTTAGGTATGAGCCTACAGGTGAATTATCTTTAATGAAATGTTTAACATTGGAAGAATCTAATATAAATAGCTGTCTTTACAGAACCTAACCAATTTATTATCCAGTTAGAAAATATGTAAATTGATTTATTTTCCTGTCCTTAGGGTTAGGACAAATTGCAGTATAAAGACAGATGTAGCAGAAAAATATAACAGATACGTGAATAATAAAACATGCATAACGGAAGAATATCTGCATAGTTTCATCAATATAAATTCCTTACCTAGGGTGCTGCTTGCAGGGCAAAGTCTACTCATAATTATCTCCATATTCTCTTGAAGTATATTATTGATTAAGACTTTAGAAGCTGGAATTCGGAAGAATTTTTTCTGGAAGAAAGAATAAAAATAAAAAATGTTGACATTGAACAGCCTGTTTTTCTTCCAAGGCTTTCATTTTGGAATAAGAGCTGAAAGCCATAAAATACAAATTCATGTTATGTTTTAATACAAACTTTTTATTTTGTTTTGTCCTGTTTGGTACAACAATCAAACAGGACAGTACAGACTTCAAAGAATAGTTAGGCCTGCAGAAAAAAACTGCAACCAGCTGAGGACTTGTTTACTGAGGACCTGTTTACTGTACAGGTCAGGAAGAGAGTTGAGAAAATATCCACTGGCACCTCACATCCTGGACACAAACTGTTTCAACTTCTCCCATCAGGACGCTGTTAGAAAGCATTGCATCCCAAAACAACTAGACACAAAGGTAGTTTTTTCCCTTATGAGATCATTGTGCTGAACGTCTAATTACCACAGCATTGTCTTATGTCTAAGGATATTTACTCATGGCTATATAGGTAATAAGAGGGACGCGGTGGTTCAGTGGCTAAGACGTTGAGCTTGTCAATCAGAAATGTCAGCAGTTCAGCGGTTCGAATCCCTAACGCCATGTAACGGAATGAGCTCCCGTTACCTCCCTCAGCTTCTGCCAAACCTAGCAGTTTGAAAACTTGTAAAAATGCAAGTAGAAAAATAGGGATCACTTTGGTGGGAAGGTAAAAGCGTTCCGTGTGCCTTCGGCATTTAGTCATGCCTGCCACATGACCATGGAGACGTCTTCGGACAGCCCTTCGGCTTTGTAACAGAAATGAGCACCGCCTCCTAGAGCCAGAAATGACTAGCATATATGTGCAAGGGGAACCTTTACCTTTACCTATATAGCTAATACAATAACACAGTATTATCCTTCTCATCTCTTCTACTACCTTTTCCTATTGGTATCTTATGATATTACCCTGCTGTTTGTAAATATGGTGCTTGTATGTTCGCTGATTATATTATCTTGTTGTCTATGTACACTGAGAGCTTTTGCACCACATTCCTTGTGTATCTAATTACGCTTGGTCAATAAAATATTCTATTCTAAAAGCTTTTTATTAAATAAATTGTTTATTTACAAAAGTGTCCCAGTGAATGAAGGATACATTTAAAATAGAAAACAAAAACAAAAACCAGAAGGATGCTCCAGGAGGATTGGAAAATAAGTAAACAGTTTGAAACCTAATCCAGTGCAGAGATCTTTCTTTCTCTATTCACAAAGGCACTTGGATATGCTTATTTTTCAACCAACTGTACATGGAAATGAGCTTCTTTTAAATTATTACATAGTCCTTGCCATCTTCACTTTGTTACAAAAATAGCTTTGATCACATATAAGTTTATATTTAATCTAATTAAGTCAAGAGACTGTCTTACATTGTCCAGGAGATATACATCCAATGTTCCTGTGCCATCATCCAATGTAAACTTCATCACGAAGACATACTCAAGAGGTACAATTCCTAACTCTAAGCAGAAGCAGACAAAAAAAACCCTTTATTTAAAAATGACTCAAGGCAAGAAGAGCTTAGTAACAGTAGCATTTAGTAATAAAATATAAATTAAATTATTTTTTTAAAAGTCTCATGAAGTCGAGGGCTATTGGTTGAAATTATAGATAAGCTGAAGAAGGAGATACCAGCTGTAACACTCTTGTGGACGCACACACACATATACTAAGTGTCTAGAATACAACCTAGCATACTTGAGCTGAGTATTTCCGCAAGCCACAGAAACAGAGTTGACTCATTCATTTGTAACCCCTTAACCAAACATGATCAATACCTCAGTGAAAGGTGTTCAAAACCATTTAGTTATTAGAAGACAGTTTACAAGGTCAGGTTAAAGAAACACTCCAGTAGCTTCATTTGGGTATATTAAACCTTGAATGTATTTGAACATAAATAGCTCGGGTTGGTAATTGGGCTGTTGGTCTGAACTCTGAGCTTGGCAATTTGGTTGCAAACTTTTCCTCACCATTCAAGGAGACACATCGTTAAAGTGCACTGATGATGTCTCCTTGAATGGTGACGAAATGGTTGCAACCAAATTGCCAAGCTCGGAGCTCAGACCAACAGCCCATATTAAACCTTGTTGCCATTGTGGCACAATTATTTTAATTACCCAGAATTATTCCTAATCAGGACAGTGTTTCTCAACCCTGGCAGCTTTAACTGGGTGGATTTCAACTCCCAGAATTCCCCAATCAGCAATACTAGCTGGGGAATTCTGGGAGTTGAAGTTCACCCAGTTAAAGTTGCCAGGGTTGAATAAACCTACCTATAGATTCTTCAAAAAGACAACAGCTTCCTGCAGGATATACCCCATTAAACAAACACGGTTATTTATTTATTTATTTTGTATAACCAATTCTTAATGCAGGATTCAGTGAAATAGATTGCAGTTGAATTTCAAACATTTTGGAGTGAAGGAAGTCAGAGAAAAGTATCTTAAGTGATCATCAGTAGATAGGCTGCTTTTTAAAAATAATGCTTGCTTTAGGACAGCTTTTCTTATCGTTGTGAATTTTAATTCAATGGTGGACTACAGGAATTGAAATCGAACACATGAGGAGCCCAGTATATGGAAGGTTGTTTACTATATTAATTTTGGAACATCTGTCATTTGTTTATGTTTCTCACGACTTTCCTTACTGGTCTAAAGAGTAGATTGAGTATATATTTCAAGGAAATTTCTGTTACAGCAATGCTGTCCAATAAACTGCTGTTTACAGAGTATTTCTCATTACACTTTTGGCTGAGCCAACATTAAGCCTTATATATCAAAATAAGCAAAATTTGAAGAGCTGGAGCTCTGATTCGGTCTCTCAACTTTTCAGAGGGCTGCAAGAAGCCATCTGGGGACACTATCACGTCACTGAAAGTGGCACAGTCTTTTTTTTTGTATAATGTTTTCTTTTGGGTTCAAAATTAACAATGGGAATGAGAGTGATTTGCTTTCTCTTTTTGAACTGTGTAAAAACCAGCCTAAATCCACTTCTTAAAGGAATGATTTCTGACCATTTTGGCGTGACTTTATAGATGGGAATAGGTGTAGAGTATCTCAGAGCACTTCCTCCTCCTATCAATCCCTTTGAGGAAACAAAAAGTTATGAATGCTAATACTACTTCATTATAATGTTGCAGTAAAAGAACGTTGAAAATCCGAATGTCCTCTCCTCTTCTTGCCCTTATGTTTAAAAGAACTAGGGAAAATCAAGTCTGAGACGCTTTCTCAAAAGACACTCCTGATTTGGACTCATATTTCTCTTATCTGACCACTGTCTTAATTATGGTTCTTCCTCCTGTTCCTCAAAGTTATTGTACCCTTGATTTTTGGGGGAAAAAAGTCACACACTCCAGCATTTTCTAATTTGTTGCAATTAGCAGTGGAGCCTTGGTGGTGCAGGCTGTTAAACGCCTAGCACTTAGCTCCAGCTGCCTGCAATTAGTGCAGGCTCGAATCCCACCAGGCTCAAGGTTGACTCAGCCTTCCATCCTCCCGGGGTAGGTAAAGGAGGACGCAAGATTGTTGGGGGCAATGAGCTGACTTTGTAAAAATGCCGCTTGGAGGGGCCAAAAAGCCCTAGTAATAAGCAGGCATATACAAAAGAATGAAGGCTATTGCTGAGCGCATTGGATTGTGCTCCAAAGATTGTAAGCCGCCCTGAGTCTCTGGAGAAGGACGGCATATAAATGTACATAAATAAAAAATAAATAATAATAATAATAATAATAAAATGTGCAGTGCTGAAAGTCAGTTGTGGTTCAGCCATGGCAGTCTAATTGTTAATTGTGGGGGTGGGATGCAAATATTTTTACTACCGGTTCTGTGGGCATGGCTGGGTGGGAGTGGCTAGGTGGGTGTGGCCACATGACTGCATGGGTGTGGCTTCTTTTTTTGCAGCAGCCCTCCCTTCACTCTGTTTTTTGCCTCCTGAGTCTCAGGGAAGCCTCCTGGGCAAAGAAGTAACACAGCGAGGCACAGCTGATTGTTGGGAGGGGAAAAAGGAAGAAAAAGAAATACCAGTTTGGCTGAATGGTAGCATTTTTTACTACCGGTTCGCATGAAACGGGCCAAACCAGTAGAATGCCACCACTGAACAAAAAGAGAAAAAAAATTCCAACTTCTATGGAAAAATAAATTTCTGACATTACTCAGCCAATCTTTGCTGATATTTCTAATTTTACTCTTATTGTCTATGCAAAAATTACAGATGATAGCAGAAAAGCTAACAAATGCAAATCATTTCTTGCAAAATGCCTGCAAGTGACAAAACAAAATACATAATTAGGCAAGGGTTGCTTTGTTGGTTAAAGCTTACATTTGTTAAGGTATCTAGAAAGTGAGTATTTTGTGCAGTCATTTCTGCATCCATGTTTCCATTCTTTGGGATTTAAAATGTTTCCACCACCAATATAATCAAGAAAAAACTTTCTTGAGTAGAAGGTGTGACATATGATGATAAATATTCGAAGTCTAGCAAGTATATTGTTCATTGGAATGTAATGCCAAAAGCTTGTGGTATAAAGATTTAGCCTGTAAGCTTTCACAAAGCTATTCACTGATTTTGATGGAATGATGTAATTATTTGCAAATTACTAACTCTGCTTTGGGTTATATCTATTTCCTATTTCTTTTTGGTCTATATGCCTTATTTAAATAATACCAGAACAAACATAAGAATATAAACTCTTGCATGTTGTATTTCCTGTCCTTTACACAAAGTGATTTATTTATAGCATATTTTTAAATTTAGCTAAATATATTGTCTCCCTTTTTTTCTCCTGTGGATGTTCTACTGTATATATGCTATACAATTTAACCACCTTATGACATCTATCATAAAATTCACCTTATAAGCAAGACAGATTTAGGCATCTCTTTCGCTGCTGAAATAATCTGACAACTTTAAGTTACCCATAAACTGCTGAATGAAAGTCTAATATTATTGAATAGCAGAAGAATATCACATAACCTTGTTCAATAGAAGTGTGTTCCCAAGATGGATTTTGCTTTGAAGCAAGACAATCCAGACTTTCCAATGCCTTAGGTTTGGAACAGTGCTTGCACCTAGCGTTTGGAACAAAATATCAATTAAAAATAATCATAAATCATATAGATTCAGCTGGTCTCAACATTATGTTTATTGATAGGAAATTTCCCACTGCTTTAAATACAGTTTTTTTATTTTAATAAAGCACTGGAAAGTAATGGTTTTTATAAATTATTTTCCACAAAAATAAATTATTTGGCCATACAATCTAAAGGAACATGCAGAGAATTGGACATTGGGGTGTTCCTAAAAATCTATTTGCTGATTCCAGTTTCTAGTCTTAATGCCTTAACCATATTACACCAGACTGGCTCTTAGTTACATCCTTATTGTCACTTTTGCCACCAGACAAAGATACTTTTATTCTTCCAGACTTTTAACGTATCAATTCTGCTGTGATTTTTAAACTTTGTAATTATTACTTTTACTTTCTGTTATTGCTTTAATGTTTGTCTTGCTGATTTTTTTAAAAATATATTTTTGTATTGTATTGTATTTTTATGAATGCTGTGAAGTTTATTCCTTGTTTACACCTATTACTTGTAATTGTGCAGACCCTGGTTTGCACATGTGTCACCTCTCCTGCAGGAGCTACATTGGTTGCCAATTTGCTTCCGGGTACAATTCAAGGTGCTGGTTGTCACCTTTAAAACCCTTCATGGCTTGGGACCGGGTTATTTGAGGGAATGTCTCTTGCCAGTCTCATCTACCCGACCCATTAGAGCGGGGAGGCAGGGAATGTAGTGGGTCCCATCCTTGAGGGAAATACACCTGGTGGGACCCAGAAGGGCCTTCTCCGTGATGACTCCCTCTCTCTGGAATATCATTCCCCCAGAGATTAGAACGGCCCTCTAGCACTCTTCCGGAAGGCACTGAAGACCTGATTTTGCCAGCGGGCCTGAGGAACCCAGAGCGGGATGGAGCCCATCAAATGGCTAGTGGGATCTGCTGTCGTCGGGGCAGGAGTGTGGGAGTTGGGGGGTGATTTTTTTTATTTTTTCCAGATTTTGTTCTATTGTACTTTATTAATTTATTTGATCTCTTTTTGTTAATTTCTATTGTTTTTTATTTTTAGTTTTAAATACGGTTTTACATTGTGTAAGCGGCAATATAAATTAATTAAGTAAGTAAATAAAATTAGAATTTTTATCATAAACTATTGATAATTTTAAACAGGCAACAGTAACTCACAGAGGGGGAGGGAGGGAGGGAGGGAGGGAGAGGGGGAGGCTGGTTCCTTTACACGTACATTTGCTTTGCTTTTTACACATGTGCTTTGCAAAACGTAAGAATATTTTTGGTGAAAGCTTTGCGTGGCTCTATGGCCCCACTCCTTTGAAACTGCTTGAACTCATCTGATCTCAGAAGCTAAGCAGGGTCAGGCCTAGTTACTACTTGTTTCAGAAACTGCCTGGGAATACTGGGTACTGCACTTTGGTGGTTAAGATACCAGGCTAGAAAAGGGGAGATCGTGAATGCTTTAGACCCAAAGCCAGCTCGGTGATCTTGGGTCAGTCACTCTTGTTCAGCCCTAGTGTCATGGAGGCTCCAGGCTAAGATAATGGGGAAAGTCTGTTTCAGGAACTTGGGAGCAGGACACTGTGGAGTATTTGGAAGATGTGGGTGATTCTGAACCAGGAGGGATGGGCAAGAAGAGGAGAGACCAGGAACCTCAGAAGGACCAGAGCAGCGATCAGACAAGCAGCTGACTGACAACTGGAAGGAAGAAACATAGCTGCACCAAGATGCTCATAATGCCAGCCAGAAGCAGAGTAGAGAAAGGGAAAAGCTACAACTGATAAATGGGGATAAAGAGGAATTACCTCTTACGCCAAATCTTAGGGTACGCAGGAGTGAGAGAAGAGAGGTGTAATGGAGGTTAGCGAGGCTACTTGTGAGGAAGCAGCCTCTCCCCTCCTAATGAGTTGCATCGGCTGTGACTATTTAGCCCTGCGCATGGAGCAGAGTGACACTGAGAACAACTCTTCCATTTTGGATCATGCATTTGTTCAGCCCCTGTGTACCAAGCCTTGGAACTTCATCCTTGACACTGTTTCTGGATTTTGCCCTGTGGATCTTGGAAATGGATTTTGGCTTGTGGGATTTGTGTATCTGGACCGTGGACTTGTCTTTGCTGGACTTGCTCTGTTTTTTTCCTGGCTCTAAGAAATTGGACTCATTGGGTCTTGCTCTGATTCCTGTTCTTGGAAGTACTATTCAGTGCTGGTGAAGCCTCAATGAAGACTTCAAGCTCTTGTGGTGTGTGCTTGTATGAGTGGGACAGGACAGTTGGGAAGCAAGAAATGGCAAAAGATTTCTAAAAAAACCTTTCCAGGAAAACTGTGACTACTTTAGATGGATGCCAGGAGTCAACAGTGACTTGAAGTATGAAAAAAATATTTCAGACTAATCTTACCTCATGTTTTCACAGAATAAAAGACTGCTAGAATGCTGTAATCAACATTCTTGATTTAGCAAAGCAATCTATGATATTCATATTTAGGAGGGGAAAATTGTTCATCCATCATTTATCCATCTATCCATCCATCTGTAAAGACTGTATTAGTTTAAGAATACTCAGTAAATGACACTGGGACAGTTAATTCCTTTTGAAAGTCTACCAACCTATTGGAGATAAAATTGGGTTTATACTTGGTTACACTATGTCCCTTGGAAGGAGAACAGCCCCAATGGGAAAATCGTTGTCTTTTACAATTTTTAACAATATGCTTTTGTAAATTATTGTATAATCTTTTCTATAGCTAACATAAAATGGATAAGACTATAATAGATGAAACACCATAATCCATAAAATTTCAGCTATATTTTTTTCAATTTGTTCATTTTATTATGTGTCAACAAGTCACTATCTATTATTGATCGCACAGATAATTTTCTATGATCATTTTGTTCAACTATAAGATAAATTAAACTGAACTATTTAGCCTGAGTTATTTGTTATAGTTAATTATTTGCTCAATTTATTTTTAATATAGCTTCTCAAATATTTCATACCTGCAGATCAGAGGTTTAACCATCAAAATTTGATTAAGTGAACAAAGCTGAATATGTATACATATTTTGCTTTATGCTTATTTTTGCATTTACCCATAATACTGCGTGTTTCCTTCCCAAAAATATGGAACTGAAAGATCCAATAGCACAATAGAGTCTTCTTTGGATGTCACTGGTATAATTCCTTTAAATTTGCTAGTGAAGTTCAAGATTTCATTCAGAGTCCCTCCTATAAAAAAAATTAAAGAAAATCTTGATTAATTAAATAGTATTATATTCACTGAACTACCACATTAATCCCTGGGCATTAATGTATCTATAGTTTGTGAAAACAAACATAGACGTCACATGATTAGAAGATGAGGTATATATACATGTCATAGCTACACTGATCGTTAAATGTTAAAATAAAGATGGACTATTTAGAATTCAGCTCAGATTATTTTTTTTCAATTCCTTAAATAAAAAAATCTCAGTACACCACACAATGTCTTCCTAACCACAACCATCACCTATTATCCTCCGCTATGGAATAATTTAGATTTCCATATATTGAATTGAAAAAAAAAACCCTGTGGTACATGCAATTGACTTTAAATTTCAAAATTCCAAATGATTGCCCCCAGAGGTTATGAAATATGGACAAGTGTGAGAAACTGGCTGGTAATGGCTACATTATTCTTGCTGAGAAGTTAGGGAGTTAATTAATATTGCTGGAGAATGTTCAGCTGGATGCATTAGAAATCCCAGCAGAATCCAAATGGGCATATTCCCCTCTCTAGCTTCCAATATATAATGTCAAATTTGTTTATATTACAACATACTTGATTTTTCCACAAATGTTATTAGTCACTTCTGTAATGTTAAATATGACATTTAAAAAGCTGTCATAAAAGTTGAATGACACATTTTAGAGGAAATTTTCTTCTACTGGCACATTTAATGGCCGTGCATAACCAATCTACTTGGATAGTTGCCATTCCTTTTAATGATCATTATCTTTATTTGTATTTATTTCCTCCAGTTTATATGCTGGAGGCTCTGAGCAGACTACAGAGAAAGCAATGCTAAATAGGATTAAAAACAATAAAAAGTCAACCTAAACCAATACATCTATATCTCAGAGATGGTATGATCCTGTACACTGTGCCTAAATCCCTTCCAGAAGTGTTAGGTTTTATATGCGCCTATAAAATGAAATATATTACAAGGCTTTTGCTTTAAGTATGAATACAATTTTATCTTTGTGAGAATACTGACATCCAGAGGATGGTTAAGTTAAAAGTATGCTTGTAGTAAGAAAGGCATGGCATCTCACATTTTAATCAGCTGGAAGATTGATTGATTGCAGATTCCAATTACATACACACACACACATGCACACACATATATAAATAAACATAACTGATATTATACATACATACATATAAATTATACAGTATGTATACATACGGTATTATACAGTATATATATATATATATACACACACATATACACACTGTATAATTGAAATACTTTTACATTTTCTGATAGTTTTTGTTATCATTGCAAGTCCCTCTTCATGTCCTTATTTTCCTTGTTCTAATTCTTCTTCTTGTTATGATTAATTTTTCTATCCTAATGATTCAGATCTAAAATAACTATATCTGAAAAAAATAGTAAGATAAGATTTAAAAAATTGGATGCCAAAAGAAACTAGACAGAAATAAACATTACCCTCTTCCCCAAAAAGAACACATTAACTCAATTTACAATTTTACTAAATTTATTTATTCTTTATGCTGCCTATTTCTCCTACAAGGTGAATCTCAGTGGGAGAGGCAGAATTACAGAATCACAATTACAGAACGAAGCAAAATATTCTAATTTTAAAGATTTTTTTAAATAGCCTCAAAAGTTAATTTTAATAGTCAACAGAACATCTGCTTCTATGGGGCAACTGTCTGTAAGATGTAAGGAAAGAGCTATACGGTCTACTTGGCAAGATTGAGACGGAGTTGAAACTGGGTTTACAGGTGACAGGCTGCAAGAACGTCATGTAAAAAAATGTTATGCTGGACATCCGAAAACAAGAAAGCCTGATGTCATAATAATTAAAAGGATTATACAAACAATAAACCAAGAGAGTGACCTGAATAATTTTCCTATATTGGATTTGCTAAAAGATGCTTGTTAAAGTTCTGAAAAATTTCATAAGAAAGAAAAATAAAAAGAAATCAAGTTCTCTGATGTTATTTGAATGGATTAAATATTAAGATCGTTAGAAGCAAAGAGAATATAAAGCTGGATTGTTTCATCAAGAATAAAACTATCATCTCTGGTAATCTTCAGTGGACTCTTGTTGACACCAGCATTGAAATGACCATGCTTAATGGATTTCTTTATAGGTAACAGATGTGATATGGGAAGATGAAATAGTTTGTTGTATTTTAAAAGGTGATAAATTACTAAAATTGTTTATACTTGCTGTAGTGGGAGGTCACTTCTATACTATTTCTTTTTTCTTATCTATATTCTTACTTTTTAATTTCTTTTTCCCCTTTTTTTTCTTTTCTGCATCTTCTACTCCTTATTTTTATCCGTTCAGTTACGATGGTGATGAAAAAGTAACTGGGTCCAGTCCTTTCATTTATAACTTTTGCAGGTGTGTTAAGCAAAAGGAAACCTGAAGTAAGACCATAAGCACAGTTGCAGTTTTATTTAGTAAATAAACAAGTTGCTGGTCCTGACTGTAGTCACTTCACAAGACTATCTGAATTCTAATATTAATGGACCACTGGGGAAAAGAGAGGGTTGTCCATTATTTCCAAACCTACTAAATAGGAAAATACATTATCACAACTATTTATATGATTTGCAGAATATCATTATTAGATTATGAAAATAATATACATTATCATGGCTATAATATAATTAACAAAATTTAATTTGCCTCAACTGCACAATGGACTTGTTGGTTATTTTGAGGGTAGAATGTGTGTCAGGGTAATGATGATTTAATAACTGACCACTGCTGTAGCAATGCTGTAACACTATAATACTGTAATGATGATGCAATGGTAGCCATGAGTCAGCAGGGTTATTTGTCTGCTACCACTTTAAGAGGCTGTAATATAAGAAAGACTATGTATCTCTCTCACCATTATGTGCTTCCATGGTGTTGCTGTTTGTTCAAGGTATCAAAGTACTTGTATGTATATATGCTTTTGTAGGGATAAAACCGCTATATGTAAATACAAACCTGTGTGCTGTATTTGCTCCTGGGTTGTCTCACCTAGTCACACTGTGTTCACTCTGACAGTTATGGGCCCAGTCCAGAGAGAAGGCAAGAATAGAGAAACCAGAGAGAAGAGGAACCAGAGAGAGGAGAAATTCAGTGAAAGCTTGCGCCAGAGGATTGTGCATTGTGGTGTGTTAGTGGTTGGTGCTTGTAATCTGAAGAAATCTGCTAAATATGAATCAATTATTTCAATATATGTCATTAGTGATGGACCGGTTGAAGATGAGACTTTCTTGAAAAGGAGAGAAAGAGAGGCACAATAGACACTTAAGCATACAAGCTTACAGAACTGGCATATTAATTTTCCATTTTTTCAAGAATCTGCATGAGTTTATAACCCCAAAACAACACAGGAAAAAAAAACCAAGTGGGACCCTGTGTGCTTATGTAGTAAGAATTAAAAATGTGTGTATGCACTGCTAATATATAGACAATTATTCTCTTCAATTTTGTTGGCTTATTAAAAGTATATAAGGGTAACAGCTGATATTCAAATGTTTTTAGCATTAGAGATTATTATAATGAGCAATGAAGTGTACACAGTTAATTAACTAACCTTCTAGGAAAACTAAAGTGTCCTCTGGGTCTTGAAGTAGTTCTTTGTGTGTCACAAAATGAAAAGCTACCCGCCGCTGTCCCTGATTTTCAGCCTGCCACACAACAGAACTGCAGAACGAGGTGCTTTGCAACTTTGAATCTGAACCCGTAGCTGAAGCTTCTCGTAAAATTGAATCAAGTTCAGTCCTGTCTGGGATTTCTTGCCTGAAACAATTACAGCTTGAATTGAATGCCAGAAATGTGCTTAAAGTAATTTTTCAATAAATACAATATGAATAGAATAGAATATTCTTTACTGGCCAAGTGTGATTGGACATACAAGGAATTTGTCTCTGGTGCATAAGCTCTCACTGTATATCCAAGCAAGGAAGTGATAAATCATAAATCATAAGATACAGTCAAAAAACTGTAATGTAAATAATTCAACATTTCCACATGCATGTTGGAGAGGCTGCACATTTTAAGGCCTTGATGTGTTACTGTGTCACCTTGCAGCAAGATATTAAGCAAACTTAATAAATAAATAATCAATCAATCAATCAATCAATACAAAAAAGTCTATGAAGACTAAATCTCCATAAAGCAGAGGTCTCCAAACTTGGCAAATTTAAGACTTGTGGACTTCAACTCCCAGAATTCCTGAGTTAACAGGACTGGAGAAGGAATTCTGGGAGTTGAAGTCCACAAGTCTTAAAGCTGTCAAGTTTGAAGACCCCTGCCATAAAACATTCAAGCTTGATTAAAAAGAAAAAGGTTCAGAATTGCTTAATGTTTGAGATAGCATATTAATACAAATGGACAGGTAACTTCATACTGGGCAAAAAGTAACCTCACACTATTTCTACCTATAAACCATTCCCTGATATCTGATAGGATGATTGCACAGGTGGATCCCTGATGGGCCACTTTAGCTGCCCTTATACAATTTCCAGGCACACGCCCTTTATCCAGTGAATTTTCTGAATAGGGAAAATAGGGATTTACTCCAAAATGAAAACGGAAAATTTACAGACTTCACCTGTCAGATTGATGGACTTTTCAGATACTCCACTCAGAATGATTTTCACAAATGTTATGTATATGTAAATTTTTTAAACAAAAGAATATCTTCTATTAAAAGATATCCCTTAAGTGGAATTCAACTCTTCATGGCTTCCATGGTTACATTCACAGTTTTCTTGGGTAGAAGGTGGTTTGTTTTTGTTTTTGTTTTGTTTGGAGTTTGGGTAGTGGTTGGAGACTTTTTGAAAAAAATGGGAAAAAACCTGGATTTTTTCCCCCCTTACTTCTCAATCTAGCCTACAATCTTGGTATTCTGAGGTATTATCAGATTCAGGTATTAACTAGGCCCAATATTCTTAGCTTTTGAGGCTAGTCTAGGTCAGCCAAATGCAGCTAGAAGTTGGCAATGCCTAGCTAATCTCAAACAATCAGATGAAACTGGCCAAGGTATTGCTTGAAAGAGAGACTAGAAAGCATCTGAGGAAAAGGCAATGGCAAATAATCTCCTCCAATACTGCCCAGAAAACTGCATGTTGAGTTTGATTGAAGGGTAACAGAACACTTACTTGCAAGCATTCACATTGTTTTAGACTCTGAATGACCCCCTTGTCACTGCTGAGCTTGTATGTGTTTTCATTCTGCACCATATTTGACTTTACGGGATGTGATTTCATTCAAATTTTAGCTTTTAGTGTTCGTGTTTTTACTGCAAAGCTTTGATTATGGCGGTTTAGAATATTTAATAAATAAAATAACAATATTAACAATCCAATACTGAATATCAAAATAAATGATGAATTTATTGTACATTTCAAATTGCAGGGATTAAATAATGTTATTCTATCCTGTAAGCAGTAACTATAACAGTTCCAGCAACTTATAAGATTCTGTACCAAATATCTATTGTTACTTGGACACTTACAATGAATTGCACTGAGAGCAATGAAGTTTTACAGACTGATAGAGTTTCTTAGGTTCAAAGTTAAGCAGCCTAGCTCTGATGCGATAGTTCTGAGGAATGTTGCTCATCCTAATAGTATTCAGTGTAGTTGTATCAAAGTGCTGGTGATCTGTTAATACTATAAAACAATAAAAACATAAAAAGCATTTGGACAAACATAAATAAATGCATGCATGAACATCAAATAGTAATTCATTAAGCAACTTTACCCAATTTGTCTTTTATTTATGTTAATTGGTATTTCAAATGTTTAAGTTTAAAATATATAGATTACTTAAAAGCATGTGTCCTGTTCAACTACTCATGTATAATGACAACATCTTGGATTGAGGGTGCACAAACTTATTTCCTGTTTATTAAACATTTGTATATGTTCATACATTCTCCTATTTAATTTCTGCACTCATCTTTTAATATATGGATATACTTCCCATTTAAACAAATATTTATATTTTTTTCTTAAAATATGCATGTGTTTTTATATATATATATATATATATTAGCAGAGTGTCAGCACATCCAAGTATTTTGAAAACTGGTAGGTAAATAGATTTTGTTCCACAATTTTGGTTGACGAATCAGATCAAGTTTGCATTAAGATAGGCAACACATGAAATTATTCAAATATTACAGGCCGGGACAAAATGTCTTCCTAGCCAAGCAAAAAAAATCTTCTGCTTCTCTAAGGCCCTCTCCCCATTTTCAGCCCTATTAAGAGTTTGTTTATAAATTAATTAGTTTAATCAAATTAATGTTTAATCTATAAATTTATAATTATTTCATCATTTATAAAATAATAAAATAAATTTAGTACTTATTAAACTCACCCGCAGTGATTCGTGTACAGTGATTCGTGTACATCCCATGCTATTCTAAAATATCCCCAAACCAACTATTCTTTTTGGGCAGGAAGTCCTATTGTAAAATAAGTTATCTTCTCATTCCAAAATAACACAGAATATCTAACGTGAAATTCTTACCTGTAACAGACAACTGCTGACATCTTTCTACATAGGATCCCACTTAGAAATAAAAGGAAAGGGGAAATTCATTTTCTTTTTTTCTATCACTGTTTTACATAAACAGGAAGTAAAAGAAATATAACATACAGAGATGGAAATGTACTGTTGTAAAATATAACATACAGAGATGGAAATGTACTGCTGTAAGATAGCAGAATTCAATTTTAATTAATAACGCATATATAATTATGGATACTGGGAATTTATTTTCGGATTAGATTAGTAATCTTTGTGTATGCAGACTACCTATTCCAATTTTCAGAGGATATACAGATAGTCCTCAACTTACAACCATAATTACAGACCCCTCACATCCCGGACATAAACTGTTTCAACTCCTACCTTCAAAACGACGCTACAGAGCACTGCAGACCAGAACAACTAGACACAAGGACAGTTTTTTCCCAAATGCCATCACTCTGCTAAACAAATAATTCCCTCAACACTGTGCAACTATTTACAAAGTCTGCACTGCTATTACTATTAATCTTCTCATCACTCCTTTTCAGTCATCCCCTCCCACTTGTGACTGTATGACTGTAACTTTGTCGCTTGTACCCTTATGATTTAATTGACTGTTTCCTAGTATGATTTGATTGTTTATTGTACCCTATGACTATCATTAAATGTTGTACCTTATGATTCTTGACTCTTGACGAATATATCTTTTCTTTTATGTACACTGAGAGCATTTGCACCAAGACAAATTCCTTGTGTGTCCAACCACACTTGGCCAATAAAGAATTCTATTCTAATCTATTAAGCCCAAAATTTATGTTGTCAAATGAGACATTTGTTAAGTGAGTTTTTCCCTATTTTACCACTTTTCTTGTCATATTTGTTAAGTGAATCACTGCAGTTGTTAAATTAGTAACATGCTTATTAAGTGAATCCAGCTTCCCAATTGAATTTGCTTGTCAGAAGGTTGCAAAAGGTGATCAAATGACCCCAGGATACGGCAACCGTCACAAATATGAACCGGTTGTCAAATATCCAAATGTAAACCACGTGACTATAGGGATGCTGCAATGGTCATAAGTGTGAAAAATGGTCGTAAGTCACAGACTAACTGTAATGCAGTGTGAAATAACTATTCTAAATTTAAAATTCTACTAATGTAGATTTTTCAATACATTGTTGGAATTCTATTTTATTTTCAAGACAGCAGTACTAAATATACATTCAGAATTTATTACTTCATTATAATGTACCTATTCATTACAAAATGAATTATTATTCTGCTGTTAATAAATTTACAGTACAGTACAGTTTTTACTAAAATGCTCTAGCTTTTCTTATATCTTATTTTGAATTATGAAAAGAAACAGTGGTGGGCTTAACCACATTATAAAAATATGAATCTGTACTCTTCCAGATACTGTTGAATTTTATTTCCTAGTATTTTTTACACTGCTGAACATGCTGGCTTGCACTGTTGCTCAGCAAAACTTTGAAGGAACAGGTTTCTCATTCCTGTCCTGTAAATACATGAAAATGATCTATTTTATTTTTAAAAACTTACATAAACCATAAGAATTTTCAGGCTCCGGAGAAGATCTTTCTGAACTTTCACTTAAGTCAACAGTGTCCAGAAATCTTAATAATGAAAAAAATATATACTTCACGTAAATAAAGTTTATCAGACTATTAAAAAAGGAAATTAGATTTTAGTCAATCCCACTGCCTAATGGTTAAGTATGACAACACTTTAATGTTAGTAGTTTTGATTGTGCCATATTTTTCACACCTCTAAATTTATATGCCATTATTTCCAGAACATGTTATGCTCAGATCTAAAATGTTAAATGACAAGGTATTTTGAAAATGTGATGGTGTATGAAAACCAATAGTGTCGTAATGCGTTATTTGACATCTGACAAATGATCCTGTTGGATGCATTCTCTAATATTAGTTGATATATACTCTACTGTACTACTGTTAACAAGCATGGCGCTTGTATGTCACTGTGGACATCCTTTCATTCCAGATCAATTCCATGGCTCTTTTATGAGTTTATGATTTGTGGAATTCAACCCACAGAATACCTGTGCCAGCCAGTCACAATATGATAATATTGGTCATAAAAGAATAATTGTTCCCCACCCCTATTCCAGATCAACAAATTACAAATCTACACAAGTGTGTGTGTGTATACTGTGTGTGTGTGTGTGTGTGTGTTCATCTCCCTCCCTCCCTCTCACACACACACACAAACAGTAAGGGGGCTAGAAGGGAGCGGAGCCTTAAAAGTAATATACACCAGCTGTAACTGTATTCAACAGTAGCACAATCAGAAAGCACCTCTGAATTCATCTTCTTTCTTTTTTTTCTCTTGTGCTAACAAGAAGGCCAGAAATCAGGATGCGAGAACTAATCTTATCCTGTTTGTCTACTTCCCAAAGGTCATGTCCCAGAGTCCCACAGTGTATCTATCACTGACAATTCTGGAACCAGAAATTCACTTAAAAACGTCCAGACCCACAAGGAGCTGATGCAGGAGAGCAGAGTCCCATGCTGAACTATAACCAGTGCAGTAATTTGCAGGCAGGCAGGTTGACGGTTTACATTTTGTACAACCATACAAATCTGAAATAATAGCTTTATCCTCAAAGAGATACCTGTATAGTGTTATTTTGCTATAAGGAAATTATCCTGAACAATTCATGATATAGGATTTGCTTACAGATATGGCCAAGCTCCAAAACCCAAGAAAGACATGCTGAGATTCTTCAAAGCAGATTTCTTTATCGTTCCTTACCTATGGACAGAAATCTTGCCAAACTAAAGCAGACTTCTCGCACCATGAATCATGTATTTTGGGAATTATTAAGGAGGAACCATCTTCACCTTCTTTCTCTCACACCAATTTTCTAAACTATGCTGTCTCTTGGCCTTTGGAATGCCCTCCTGCCTCCTGGGAATACAGACATTCTACCACAGACACAGAAGATTCACATCAGAGTTCATAAACAGTGTAATGTTTAGAACTGTGGGGAGTTAATTGGAGAATTTTAAGACTTTGTGGATGGAATTAAAATGACAAGGTATGATTGCTGAACTGATCGAGACTGCTCCATTAAATGGAAAACGACAGACTGAACAAATTGGCATGTTTTCTCTCCCAATTTTAAATGTTATTTACTCACGACTTTAGTTTTATGATATCTGGGTGGTTTTCGGGCAGGACAGCAATCCCACGGCCATACCCAGTGCCACCATGAAGAAGAAACTGTATGACATCACGCCCGTTTTCAGAACTGTGGGTTTTCACATGCACGTTGTACATTGAAATGAACTGTCCAATCTTAAAATACACAGAAAAAAGAACTGGATTATTGTTATCTGCAAAACATGTAATTATGACAATGTATACTTCCTTGTAATTCAATAGTAATTTTTAACTTAATCCTAAATGGTAAAATAAAGGTTACTGAATGTAGATCTGGATATAATGGTAAGCTTTCCTATCTGCCTAAAATTACACTGGAAAATTAAAGACATACTGAGTTACTAGGCATGTAGAATAGTGGAGTCTGTCGCAATTCTGAATATAAAGAAAACAAATCAGATTTCTTTAGTTCTAAGTGGATTTCTTTTTACATAACATGGTGTAAGTTGTTGAATGGATATTAGGAATTTCTCTGCCAATTAAGAAACTGAAGGTGAAAGAAGGTTGGATATTTTAGCAAAGCAACAATCCAAAACATACTGTACCTTCAAATCAATCCTGAAGAAATTATGGGAAAGAAAGAAAATGATTTTGGAGTAGCTTTTGTGGTTCCCCCAACCTGAATTGAAACTATATGGGAAGATCTCAGATTCACAGTGCATGTAAGCAAACCTAAGAATATTTCTCAGAGAAAAGAATTATATAATAAAATGTTAAATAAAAGCTCAAAAAACAAATAGTCTATTAACTGGGTATAAGGAATGGTTGGAAACTATTGTTTCTGCAAAGAAGGTATTAAAGTATTGACCAAAAGGTATTGACCTAAACTTTTGCACCAGCGGTATTTATACTTTTTGTTAAATTTATAAGCAAGTCAACATAAGGAGTAAATATGGATTAGTTTTTAGAAAAGTCTTTGTATCATACAGAGGTGTGTCAGGTGTTGTGTACTTATGGAGCATGAATTTTTGCACACACGTTGTTTAGAAAATCAGCAATGCCTCTCAGCAGTGAGATCATACAAAACTAATGCATCATTCTTTAACTACACTTACTAGAAAAAAGCTCTACCATCAATATTTTCCAGTGGATGGCAGCATTGCATATGTTTACCTTTCTAGCTTGTGAACTGGAAATTCTAAGCAAAAATCTGCACACACTAGTTCTTTAAATAATTCCACGTTTAAAAATTCATAACCACTTAACTACAACCAATTCAATCCAAAAACAGAAAAAACTCCTGCATTGGAAGATCCTTGTAGGAAGACAAAGGCACTCAGAATGTTCTTGGAGCAAAAGGCTACGGTCCCATGCATTTCTTTAGCATCAATGCCCTTGTTCAGCTGCTTCTGCAATTACTTCCCCTCCATGGTGAGTATTTCTGCTAAGTCCTCGCCTCCTTGTTCTGTTTGTTAGAGTTTCCTGTCTTGCCAGTAAAGCAGTCCTATTACAGGTAGTCCTGGACTTACAACCATTCATTTAGTGACCGTTCAAAGTTACAACAGTGCTGAAAATAGTGACACTCCGACTTATATCTGTTGCAGCAGAGCCAGGATCAAAATTTGGGCACATGGAAACTAGCATGTATTTATGACAGTTGCAGAGTCCTGATATTGTGGGATCATCATATATGAACTTCCCAGCCAGCTTCCAACAAGGAAAATCAATGAAGGAAGCCGGATTGGCTTAAGAATGACACGATTCACTTAACACCACAGCAAAAATGGTCATAAAATTCTGTGTGACTCACTTCACAATCAACTTGGTTGGCTGTGGTAATGCTGGTTGCAATTGTGGTCGTAAGTCTTGTATCTATCTTGTATCTATCTCTTGTGACCTGTCAGCCACCGGCCCCTCTAGCAGCCAAATCAGAGGAGAAGGAGGGTCAGCATCAAGGCAACCTGAGAGCTCCAAAGGGAAAAAGGGAATGGAGCTGGCAGAGACACAGAGGGAGGGAGGGAGGGAGGGAGAGGGAGTGAGGGACCCTGGGCCATCAGTCAGCCCTCAGATGGAGAGTCAACAGCCCCCAGGTCTGGAGGTGGTTGATGATGATGAAGAACAGCTGAGTCCAGTGCCTGATGAGCAACTGCACAAAAGGCAGAGGAGAGGAGAGCAGTGGAAATCTATAGATCGGTCCTTAGGACAGAAGAGCCATTGCTGCTAGCGAAGCCCCACCCTAGCTCTGGGGATAAAAGGCAGGGGGTGGAGATGAATAGGTGTGGCAGACAGCTATTCATTTTCCGGATGGACGGACTTGTCAGCCTGAGAGAGAAATTATTTGCTGGGGCTGCCAGCACTCCTAATAAAGGAATCTTTGGCGTTCACTTCAGAGGTTTTGTTGTGTTTGAGGAGCTGTGTCAGAACGCTACCTCTGCTTGGCACAGATTGCCAAATGCTCACTCCTGAACAACAGAATTTGACAGAGTTTCCATACATTTGCACAACTGGATCAATGTATTAGGACAGGGTGGGATTCAACCGGTGTTACTATCGGTTCGCGCGCATATAAAAACCTTAAGCTGTGCCGCCCTGACAGCTGAAAAGTGCTGTGTGCGGGTGCACAGCGTTTGAAAAGCCACTTTTTCCCTGCTTTTTCAACCTCAGCTGTGCCGTGCAAAGCAGCTGAGGTTGACAAAGCAGGAAATAAAGGACAGGTAAGAGCCCAGGCGGGCGGGCGGGTGACCCCAACAGCAGCAAACACAGAACCAGTTCAGTGTCTGCTGCTTTTCAGAGCTACGGGTTCTATAGAGCCGGGCAGAACCGGTAGCATCCCACCCCTGTGTTAGGATTAGGTTTTTATTTTGCCATAAAATATATCAGCAAAAGGATGAAGTCTACCTCTCATAGGTAAAACAAGCTGTTTTGCTGCATTTTAATTAGTAGGAATCCAAAGCAAATTAAGGCAGAGTGGAAAATAAGGAGCCCTAAGTTTGATTTATCTCCAGTGAACAAGGGCAAGACAATTATCTCTTTCCCTTAAAAAGTGGCACTGAAGAAAACAAATCCCAATTTAACTTAAGGGTTATTTAGTGAAAATGGCTTAAAACAAAGCAGCAAACCTACAAATGTAAATTCCCAAACAACTGGAGCTCATCTTCCATATGGCAGGTTGGAATCAGCGACATGGATGGCATTAATTGGTACATGACTGCATTGCAGTGTGATTCATGTTCCACAATGCAAAGTGAGAATGTGAATGGCTAAAAAGAAAATGCAAGTTTCTCCAGCTACATTAGAGACATACCAACAATGGTAAATTGGAAAAGCTTTTTAAGGGTCATTTTTTTTTTGGCAAAACCGTTGTAAACAGACTCACATGATCCTGGGATGCTGCAAACAGGTATAGATACAGCCACGCTGCTGAACATCTGAAGTTTGGTCATGTGACTGTAGGGGAGGGACACTGTTGCATCTCCGAATCAGAATTGTAAGAAGCCTAAAGATAGGTCCATCGTAACTTTGATTGGTTGCTAAACAATAGGTAGTAAGCCAATTATTACCTCTACCACACTCAGCCTTAATAGTAGAATGGAATTATATTGCAATCTTGAATATGCAATACCACTAGATATATCCTGATTGTAAAAGCTGATAGTACTAATTCCTATGTTTCAAATAACCTTCCTAGCTAAATGGCACTCTTTAATAAGGAATAAAGATTAAAATGCTTTCTTTCTACATTGCAGAACTCCTAAAAAGTGCATGAATCACAAAATGAAACATTTAGAAATCAATATTTATGAACAAATCACAAATTCATACAAGGCCATGTTCATTTTTTTTTGAAAAAATACTGTTTTTAAAAATAAAAAAATGAATTAAAAAAATTACAAAACAGTATAATTTACAAGAAAGGCTAACAATTAAAAAAAATAGTTTATCTGAGTATAGGAAAGAAACGGAAGACTTCATCTCTTTTCCAAATGTTCATAGTTGCATTCCCAAAAAATATATTATGGCCCTCCCGAGAGATTTGTTGGGACTAATCATGGCAATTACAAAATTTATATAAATTCAATTCAATTAATTTAAATAAATGTACATGTAGACTCGCTTTTAATAAAAAAATGGAGAGTTAAAACAGAACTAGCAAAAAATAAAGCCGTAATTGCCAAGGATTTGGTGATAAGGGCCTTGGTGGTGCAGGCTGTTAATAGCCTAGCACTTAGCTCCAGCTGCCTGTAATTATTGCAGGCTCGAATCCCACCAGGGTCAAGGTTGACTCAGCCTTCCATCCTCTCGGGGTAGGTAAACTGAGGACCCAAGATTGTTGGGGCAATAAACTGACTTTGTAAAAATGCCACTTAGTAATAAGCAGGCATATACAATGGAATGAAGGCTATTGCTGAGCGCATTGGGTTGTATCCCAAAAATTGTAAGCCGCCCTGAGTCTCTGGAGAAGGGCGGGATATAAATATGAATTAAAAAAAAAGGATTTCCTTTACCTTTAACAGTTTTGCCACATGCACATGATTATCATAAGCTACAACATCCACAGTTAGACATTTTAATTGACGGAGAAGAGATCCATCTCCCTCTAGGTCTTCTTCTTGAACGATCACATTCCAAGACGGGAAAGGGCATTTTGTGCCATCCCATATCTGCAATGAAATGAAGAACACTCTTTTTGGAATCAGAGAAAATTGCACCAATAATATTGCAGAGTGAAGATTAAAAACTACAATAAAGGATGAAAAACTTGAGCCTTAAAGGTGTTGTTAAGACTGTAATTTCCCAAAGCTTCTTCTTCAAATACATTTTGTTAAATTTCCTTGGGTCCATATTTCTGTATAAAGAACATTATTTTGCAATCTTCCTGAAGAATAATTTAAAAGAACAAGGCAGAATGTCAACTGTCCAACTAGTGAACCCCAAACAAGGAAACTCTCTTGGGAGATTTAAATAATTCCCAAAAGTAAATCTTTATTGGATACGCCATATTGGTACTGAAGAAAAAAAACCAGCTCTGGTTTTCTCTTTCTCCGCACCCTTGGGTGATCACATTCTCCAATTATGAGGCGTCCATTTGTTGTGGGAACAGTCCATCTCTTTCTCCAACATCTGCAGCAATGACCTTGATGGTTTCCATGCTCTCATGCTCTTCACATTCCATTTCCCCCTTCCCTCCCCCCAGTTCATTGGCAAGTTGAAAAGCATTAAAGTATGAAAGAAGCAGAGTGGTTCAATCCTAGGAAATATATTTTTATTTGAATATATTTATTTTAATAAGCAATCCTAGTTGGCTTGGTTCAAACTCAAAATCTATAGTTGGGTAATACTAAAAGATTCATAAAAGATTTAACAGGTTAGGAAAAATATGGCTTCAAGCAGGGATATTTACAAGTACATAGAACTATTTCCTTCCCAAAGTACTATTAATTATTTGAATGATAATCAGGCCCATCAAATAATGAAGTCGGTTTTGAAAGATGCCACCATAAATTGAGCTAAAAGATGGTAAGTGAAAACCAGAAGTTATTCACTTGCTTGAATGAAACTGTTGGTATCTGAAAGTTTCAGGAAACTTAAAATGCAACATTTCTAGCAAGAGATTTAAAAATTGTTTTAATGGGAGAAAAAAAAAGAGATTCAATTATAGCCTTCCTATGGGTAGTAGGAAATTACTGTTGAATGAAAACATAATGAGTGCAGGCACGGGAATATCATAACAGACCTTGAGAAGGTAAGAAGATCCATCCACTTTAGCTTTTCCTATTAGTTGGCCAGTGAATTCAAAAAACATTGATGGTTGGATGTCACTTAATTTTTTCATGGGAGGCAGACTGAAAAGACTACTTGCCACCCAAATACGCAAGTCTTCTACGATTTTTCTGTCTTCATCTGTAAATGAAAATGTTTTACTCGATGTTCGGGGAATCACTGGACTTCCAATGTTACCATCAAATGTAAGTGAAGCAAATCCAGGGCCTGAAGTCCCTTGTATCTGGTGATTAAATTCTTTGATCTACAAGAATAAGAATGAAAATGATGTATCGTATAAAGTTCCTGCTAAAATGTCCACGCTTCATACAGGCTTCCAATACTAAAATTATGAAATAAAAACCAAGATGCTGAGAAAGTGTTAAATTACAGTTAATAATTGGTTTCAGAACATTTCCTTGTTTTATTTTATTTTTTTTAATTTTCAACAGATGGAACCAAGAAAAGTCCCCATTCTTCTATGTTTGGGGTCATTATCTGAAATCCAGCACATATAAACTGAGGACATATGGCAGGGGTGTCAAACTCAAGGCTCGCTGGCCGGATGCGTCACATGCTGGCCATGCCCACCCCCATTTTAGTGAAGGGGGAAAAGTTGTGATACGTACATGACAATAACACGACACTATGAGTTTGACACATCTGGCATATGGGCATTTTATTTGCATTGTAAACATTGTGTGATGTCTTCTAGAATTAAACACATAAAGTGACAAATAATGAGGTGGTAAAGACACTAACACAGTACTACAGATTGCCTCCCTGTTTGTGAAGGATGACATTAGATTGCAAAAATATTGAATTTCAGTGTGTTTGAACTAGAAACAATGAAAGCCAGCATTGTTGATGCTTCATGTAAACATCTGTTCTGCTATAATAAACATCTAATTATAGCATTTTTATTTGCAGTTGGTTGCTAAAAGAATGATCAACATCTGACAGGCATAACAGTTTCAAAATTAGGTATTCCAGGTAATAAATCTTCCTAGATAAAAATAATACTAGTCTCTGGTGCAATAAATCAGCTTTTGTAATCAGTACAATGATACTTGAAATTGACATTTTCTTTACTTAGCTGGTCACCAATATATGCTGTAAGGAGAATGTGTTGTCAAACATAATAGCTCATTCTTTCAAATGTTATTTTCTTCCAATGGGGAAATGCATTTGTCTCATCTTTCCTTCCTCTGGCTCTTCATTTATTTTAACTCTTTATTGCAATTTTGTTCAGGCTTTTGGTCAGCAGATGCAATGGGCTACAAGTCCTTAGTATAGTCAACTAGGCCAGAAGAACGCATCTGGTTTGGAGAAGATCAGTTAAGTTCAGTCAAGGAATGGATTCTTTCCATAATTGATTGAGGAATTTTAAAGATGACTATATCAGCTTTAATGTATTTATGCAGATATTGAATGTATAAAGGGATATATATCTCATAGCACCTAGGTGCATCTGTAGGGATTGATTTATGGCATGATTTATCTTGATTTTATCATCACTACCATCAGTAACTGCATGGGGTTCAGCAAATTCTTGCAGAACTTGCTGAAGCAATTATAGTATATAATTCTTCTTGAATGGGCTTTAATGGCAGCCTACTGAGTTATATTTTGGAATATGTGAGCTGTGGGACCTGATCCATTCAAATAAATGTGGATATCTATAGTGGTTTTGATTTCAACATTTGAGAATAAATGGCATCTTTGAGCTAGGTGTTAAATATGATTAACTGTAAGTCAAATTTTTGTTCCAAAAGACAGAATTCATGATAACAAAATATGTTTGCTTATGTTTCAAACAACCATGGTGTCCTCAATATATTCTCATTAGAAACACCTAATTTATTTTATTTTACTGGTGCAGATTGTTAATAATTTATTATCCCCTATCCTTTAAAATCCTACCAATGCATATACATCTATATATCTATCTATCTATATAAATAGAAATATTTATATATATAAAAATTAATCCTTATTTACTTGTTTGCAATGGAACTATATTAATAAGATACCCACAGCTCTAGGCAGAATATCCCCATTTTGGAGCAAATGTGTTTATGAGGAACTGAAGTCCTTAGCTCATGCATTCCTCTATAACAGTCGATGCTTGTATTTTCAGATTACCTTTATATTCAACAGATCTGATAGAAAATAGATGGATTATATTATTGGATTACTGCTCCAAGTTTTTCAGGAGAGTTAAATAATTTCTGTCACAATCACTACACTGCATACACCAGCTCATTTAATGGCTTGTCAATGTGTGTATTTTTTTCTTCTCTTGCTTTTTAATATTTTCTTTTTGATTTGTTTATATAATACAATCTCTAATTTAAATAAATAAGCAACAAAGGAACGTTGTTTCATCTGTGCATTGACTAAAAGTCTATGCATTCTACATATAACTTTTGTGGATCTTTATGTAAGAATACCATAACCCATTTAACATTCAGAAATCTTAAAACTAAAGTGATTAAGTATTTTAGCTAAACTGTTATTATTCTAATTTGTATGCAACTGAATCCCAAACACACCTGCATTCAATTCTCATAGAAAGGTTACTGAACTGCTGCGCCCAGCCGCACCCAACCCTTGTGATATGTTTGATGGAATGAGCTAAGTTAGCAAATCCTATCATTTGATGATGATATCCATTTAGTCATATTCGACTCTTGGTGATTCTATGGTCCAGGTCTCTCCACATCTTCCAATTTTGCACTACTTCTTTGAGTTTTTCTATGCTCTGGCTGGTATCAACTTTGATGGTGTCAACCCACTGTGTTCTTTGCTATTCTTTGGTGGCCTGGTTTCCTTTTACTGCTAACTCTTTCTCCAGTGCTAAAAGCTAATTGCTTCCTTCCAGTGAATTCCCACACATGACATGGCCAAAATAAGTGAGACATTGCTTTGTAATTTATCCATTCATTTTAACCTGCATCTAAAAAAGCCTATCTAAAGATTAAAAAAAGTGGACTCTACCACTTTGAAGAACAGTGTGCTTAGTACACAGGCAGTTGTCATTTAAACATCACAACTGCAATTGGAATCAGCAAATGAAGCGCTCACTAAGTAATACTTCAATAGTGATTGTGAGCTTATTTCAGTTTTCCTTTTCTTTACAAACCTATGAAGGTTGTAAATGCAATTGGTCACAAAGTTATATTTTCATCACTGTCATAACTGTGAACTGTCACTGTACAAAGCAATTGCTAACGAATACTACCTGTGTATTAAAACAATAACCTAAACTAAGGTGCAATTTGAAGTAAAGGATACATAATCCTTAAAAAAATTACAAATTCTAACAGGATCTAAATTAATGCCCAGTATAAGTTTGCTTACATTTCACTCTCTAGTGATCAAGCATGTTGCCATATTTGAAAATTTTAAAAAAATCCACCAGAATAGCATTCATGCAATCAAGCCAACATGCTTTGGTATGCTGGATACCAAATATTAATATTGCTTTAGATTGTGAATATTCCCTAATTCGAACCCACTGAATAAAGGAAACACTCACAATTTTCAGCTGTAAACTGTAATTTGCAACCAGTTCACTTGGCAAAGTTGAAAAATTATACCCAAATTATCCCCTCTGCCATCAAGATTGAAATACATTGAAAAGTGAGAGTTACAAGTTCAAGGACATTAAGATTCTGCTAAAAGAATAGCAAACAAAAATAAATTCCCTTCCAACTCTGTTACTCTGTAAATAAAGAGAGAGTAATGACCAAGAAGATGCAGCAAAAGATTATCTCTAAATAATATTTGTGAATGCTTGTGTTTTTTAAACATTATAGCACAGAAGTAAAATATCTAACAGAAACAACCACAGATCAGAGTTAAAGATCCACCTACCATCAGGGTGACCGATCACATACAAAAACCCACCCTTATCATAAGACAAAGACAAAATGCACAAAGTATTGTAAGAAACCTTCAGTTCTGCTTATCTACAAGAATAATATGGCTTTGGAAGAGAACTTAGACTTTGTACAGTCCATTAAATGCCAGGAATTGTGTAGAAATTTCTCTTGGTGTTCATGTAGTAGAAAGCAACATTCCAAAATAGTTATCCTAGTATTTATAATTAATGTAATCCAAATTTAATTCAATTAAAATTAAATTCAGAATTTTGGGGGCTATACTGCGTTGGCCACCATCCTGCCCAAAGGCCACATGGAGCCTAGTTCAATTTACTGAGTAACAGCAACCAATATGCATCAGCAATTGCATGAAAGATAGAATTCACATTAATCCAAGATTAATGTCAAGAAGTATCTGCTGTTTTTCTTTTAAACAGGCTATAGTGCAGCTTTCGTACCACATGGCTTGAAGTTCATTAAAATTACCTTTATTCTGTGAAATCGAACAATATCACCAATTCTGTAGATATGTGGAAGAGCATCTTTGACTGCCTTAAAAAATGAACACACCAACTTTGTATTGGACTGATCTATAATGGTCACCATTGTACAAAAATCTGCATATATTGAGAAAAAGAATGAAAAAGAACAGAATGTTTATCATGCAAAAAAAAATCTTTGGTTTTCATTTCCCTTACACAACTGACATATAGTACATAGCAATATAAGTACAAAACTGTAAAATTCCATATGACTTTACTACTAATTCCTTTTCAATCTTTCACAGTGCCAATACAAATGAATGAAAGCAATATTTGAAAAGTTCATGTAATAAATAGCAAAATCTGGTTAATTAGTAGCAGACTGACTCTATCAATATCTTATTTTTTACATTAAAATGTTGTCAGTCATGTTATTGCCATCATAGCAAACCACTCTCTTTCCCTTTTTCAGGACAAATCAAATAGATCTATCTGCTGATTTAAAACCAAGAAACAATATGAATTGATGAGGGGATCAATAAAATTCAACCTATTTCATAATTATTATCAGACAATTTGTTATCAGAATATTTGCCTGTTCCATGAATGATTTCAAATCTTTTTTTAAAATACAGGTTCTTACACATAAAGTATTTTAGTAGAGTTTTTCTATGCATCTATTGTATATGAAAGTAATTCCCTGACAGTTTTATTTATAAAAATAAAAAATACAACATGAAAATAACCTTTCCAAAAATTTAAAATATACAATAAAAAGTTCTTGCTCTCTGTCTCAGCAAAACAAAAACATATCCATCTGTTTTCATACATGACGCTCAGAAACAAATATCTTCTCATGAAAGTTTTTGAATGGAAAACTACTTTGTTAGGGTGCTTATTGTGGAAAAACTTGCAAATTCACTTACAGGTAAAACATGAAAAATTAGAATATCGTGCAAAAGTTCATTTATTTCAGTAATGCAACTTAAAAGGTGAAACTAATATATGAGATTGACTTATTACATGCAAAGCAAGGTAGTTCAAGCTGTGATTTGCCATAATTGTGATGATTATGGCTTACAGCTCCGGAAAAGCAGGCAGCATTGATTTTCTTGGATGTTCAGAAAGCATTTGACAATCTCAATTGGCAGTTCTTAATTCAACAGGTAGAGAATATGGGTTTGGAATCAAATTTAGAAAAATGATCAGCACTGTATACTCAAACCAAAAAGCCAAGGTGATTATAAATGGAGAGACTATGGAAAGTTTTAAAATAAGGAATGGTGTATGGCAGGGATGTCCAATGTCACCCCTCCTTTTCATTTTGACTCTAGAAGTGCTATTAACCCAGATCAGACAAAACAAGGGAATAGGTGGATTGAGGATTAAAGGAGAAGAATATAAAGTACAGGCATTTGCGGATGACCTGGTGGTTTTTTTTATTGAAGAACCAATGGAGACAGGGATAAATTTATTACAAGAATTGGAGGAATTTGGGGCAGTAGCAGGATTAAAAATTAATAAGGAAAAAACCAAAATATTAGCTAAAAATTTAACAGAAAGGCAGAAAAAAGACTTAGAAGAAAAAATGGGATTGCAGATGGTAAAAAAACTAAATATTTGGGAATCTGGCTATCAGGAAGATGTTCCTCTATAAAGGAGGATAATTATAAGAAACTGCTTCAACAGGTAAAGAAGGACCTGACAAACTGGGGGAAACTACAACTGTCTTTATTAGGTGATAAAAATGAATATTTTACCAAAATTATTATACTACTTTAAATAAGATAATTATGAAATTCATATGGCTGGGTAAAAAAGCACAAATAAGTTTAAAAACACTACAAGATAGTAGAAGTAGAGGCGGACTTGGACTCCCAAAATGGGAACTGTATTACCAAGCAGCAGTACTATTATGGGTGAAGGAATGGATAAATTTGAAAAACAAAAGAATTTTGGCAATTGAGGGCCATGACCTCCAAGCAGGGTGGCATGCCTTTTTATGGGACAAAACAAAAAAACAAAACAAGACACATTCATACTTCCATAGACATTTGATAAGAGAATCACTACTGCAAACTTGGGAAAAGGTTAAAAGAAAACATTATATGAAGATACCAAAATGGGTCTCACCAATGGAAGCGATATTACATCCAAATATGAGAGATACAAGGAAAATGGTCAGATATGAAGAACTATTAGATAACCAGGGGAAGTTAAAAACGATTGTTAAATTAAAAGAACAAGACATAATTATAGATTGATGGTCATATTTACAAATTCAGACAAAATTTAGGAAGGACTTAGAAGAACAAGGGATAGAAAAGGACTTACAACAACTGGACCAAATTTTGACAGGCAAGGAGATAAAATTTATAACAAGAATATATAACTATTTGTTGGAAGTAGAATTAGAAGAGGAAATAGTAAAGGGATCAATGATTGCCTGGGCAAAAAATGTAGGGCATAATATAAATTTGGAGGATTAGGAAAAAGTGTGGATTGATAACTGTAAATTGACATTGTCAACAGCATTTAAAGAAAATCAATATGTTTTGTAGGTAGCATCTAGCCCTGGCAAGATTGGCCAAAATGTATCCAAATACAAAAGCAGAATGTTGGAAGTGTAAACACAAAGAAGGAACCTTCTTCCATATGTGGTGGCAGTGTCCAGAGGTTAAAAAATATTGGATGAGGGTACAAAGATGGTTATTAGAAATTACAGAGCACAAATTAGAACTCGAACCCGAAACATTCTTATTAGGAATAATCAAGGGAAAATTGAGCAAGGTCATCCAATACATCATTATACATATCATAACTGCAGCAAGAATAGCCTTCAGACAGGGATGGAAGAAGGAAAAGATACCATCTGAAGAAGAATTGACACAAAAAATAATGGATTGTGTGGAACTGGATAAGCTCACAATGGAATTAAGAGGCAAAGATGATTTGGACTATTATGCGGTTTGGGATAGGTGGTACAAATGGGTGGAGGATAGAAATAAGAGCTGATATTTATGTATAAAAGGAGAAGTATGTATCAATAATGACACAAACACTGTTAATGTGAATAGAGATTTGTATTTTTGTTTTTAAAAAATAAAAATATTTAATAAAAAAAAGAAATCAATGGCAGATGTCTAAGACATTTCTAATTGTATGAAACTTGTGTCACTTTTCATAGTTAGGAAGAAGTCTGTTCCAGCTATTCTCTCCTGAAGAGACACAGATTCAAAAAAGTTTGGAGCAACATTTTATAATGCTATGGTATGTAGGAATCATTTCATAATATTTAAAAAGTAAAAAAAATAAGATTTTTTTGTTACCAATTTAGGAATCTATGAAAATCTAAATTAAATTACTGGAAAATTGAATATTCAACTGAGCTATTTCCTAGGATTATTTTCTATACTTCAATGGTTTTATGCTTAAAAATAATTATTACACAGAATCTTTGTTTTGAGGATTCATATTTTGTCATTGCAAATGTCCTTATTTAAGCAGCTGAATCCTTTTTAAAGCAATGAGTCCATTTTATTACAATGGCAAAAGCCATTGTTAATTAAATTTTAATTATTTAAATGGAAATAAATAAATGTCACCAACCAATTATTTACAATGACTTCTTTGTACTAGTTTTATAAGCTTTCTAAGATTTCTCATGGTTCTATAAGCCACATTACATACAAGCAAACAAAAATGTTTTTTAATAAGTGATTTACAGTAATAAAGTCTATGAATTATACAGTATGAAGAAATTATACTCCTCTCTCCAAATTATCTAAATTTCCAATACTTTTGTTTCATTTTGTTTACTTTTTTCAAAGCTAGTATGATTACTGTTACATTTGCAGTGCTATTTTAATTATCCAAATTACACTTTATTGGCATATTTGAATAAAGTTGGTAGGCCAAATTGGGTTTGTAAATTGTTTGGAAAGGAACCAATAATAACCATTCCAAAACACATAAGCCTAACTAACTAATTTGGGGAAAAGGGGAGATTTAAATGAGAAAGAAGCACAACATTTCAGTGTACTCTTCATCTTTCTTGTTAGGACATAAGAATCACAACCACTTTAGGACTTGTAGACTTCAACTCCCAGAATTCCTCAGCTAGTTGAAGTCCACAAAGTTGTTAAAATTGTCAAAGTTGCAGACCCCTGTTTTAAAGTAATTATGTTTGGAAAAATATAATTCCACAAGGACTCTGCAAATTTCAGATTCACTTTACATAGAAACAAATTCAAATGAAATTACACATATGTTAGCAATTTAAAAAGTTGGCTACTTCAATATTGCATATTTTCTTTACCCATTCCAAAGGCACTCATGCCAATGTGGCCACTTAAAAAGTGTTACAATTACAAAGAAAAAAAAATGCAATTCAGCATCCCTTCAAAATTAATGCACAGGAATCAGTCTTTTGCATCTATTAAACCAAGTTCCATAATGGGTAAAAAGAGCCTATGGCCAATTTGGTCGCCTAATTCAAAGAGCTCTTTTTTGGGAGGACGGAGTAACTCTTAAGTTCTTTGTTTTCCTGTGTCCTTATTGCTTCTTTCTTGCATTTTTCTCTTTTCTTCTGCAGTTTGCCACTGCACTGACAAACGAGAGTAATCAACCCAGCAGCAGAGAGACAGCTGCTGAACATTTTCCTGCTCCATAGCCTGTGTCCAGAAAACATTCTACTGTTAGAAAGCCTTGAGTGATAAACTTCAGAGTTAAAAAAAGAAGAAGCTGCAGCTGATAATTTTGATGTTAAGATAAAAATTAAATTCGGTAATTTTAAGATCAGATAAAATTAGAGAAATCTATTTTAAAAAAATAAATTAATGGGACTTAAGAAAAATATAATGAAAGAGGTTTGTGCACATTCAGGTTTTATTCTGGACCACTATCTGCTATGAACATTCCTACTTGCTCCTTAAGCTGGTCGTCAAGATCACAATTTATTTCATTTATTTATTTAAATTTAATAACCACCACAATCATTGAACACTGAGCAGGGCACAAAACTAAAAAAAAACAGACATTAAAACAGCTATTAATCATAGGCAGCCAAACTAAAATGCTCTAATAATAAAACAAAACCAGAGACATTTGACAAATAACATCAACCCCAGGCCCTGGACTAAAACCAGATTTTCAAAGCTTTCCAGAGTCATAGGAGAAAGGCTGTTGTCCTTATTCCTGGGGAGACATTGTCCCAAGGTAAAGGGCCGCAATAGAGAAGGAACGCTTCCTTAGTCCCACAAGCTGCAACATTTAATGAAGAGAACATAGAGCACACCTTTGCTGCCAGTTTGTACTGAGGACAATAAACAATTGGAGACAAGCAATACTCAGATATGCAGTCCTCTCTGCCGTACAGGGCTTATAGGTAATAGCCAACAACCTGAATTGCATTTGGAAGCCACTGGCAGCCAATGCAGCTTGTGTAGCAGTGGTGACACATGGGCACATTGAGCGCTGCCCATTACTGCATATTAAATCAGCTGTAGCTACTGGGGGCCCAAACAAGCAGAGTCTTGTTAACATTGAGCAGTCTGTTCTACCCTATACAGACCTGAAAAACCTTCAGACACTGGTCAATACAGCGATAACTTCACCTACACAGCTTGGGCTGGTAATGTAGAGCTGACTATCATCAGCATCCTGATGATACTGCACCCCAAAGTAGTGGCAAATCTAGCAGAATGAAGATCATCAAGCCCAGAAGCATCCCACACAAGGAGCCATGAATTAATCTCTTTCCATCTGTCATCATCAACTGGAACTGATCCCTGAGGAACCATCGCTGCACAGTGCCCCCTACTCCTATCCTCACAGCTAGTCCAGAAGGATATTATGGTCAACAGTATTGAAAGTCATTGAGAGAACAAGGGGCACTAGGATGGATATACCATACTCTGCCACACATCATGAGCATATGTGACCAATACTGCCTCCACACTGTACCCTAGCCTGAAACTAGACTAAAATGGATCCAGATATTAAGATCCTCTGTTGCTATCATGCAACCACTTTTTCCACAACTTTCTCCAGAATGGATTGATATAACTGAATGTTTACTTGATCAGCTATGGCAGTGTATCTGAAATTGGCCACTCGTCCACAATCTACTTGGGCACGTATTTGCTTAAAAAGGCATAAACTTTTAACCTGTTGTGGTTCGTCGGCAGCCAGCAGAGGTATCAGACAGTGAGGACGAAAGGGAACCTGTCAGGGAGTCTGGTGAGGACTTGGACAAGGGTCCTGCATCCATGCAGGAATGGGGCCAGGACCATCTGAGAGTGGGATTATGCCTTCCGAGTCTGGCAGCAGCAAAGCAGAGGACCCCAGGGAGCCTGTTCCTAGTGCACATAAAGAGGGCTGCTAGAAGGAGAGAGCAGCTGAAGCAGCAGGGGGTGACTCGGGAGTAAGGCTGGCAGGTGATTGACCCTAACCCATCAGGGATAAAAGTCAGCCCTCGGTGACGTGCTCTTTGCAGGAAGCAAAGAAGTTCATTAGATTCTGATTCCTCATTGAAGCCCTGTGAACTCTGGTTTGTCTTTGCTGGAACTTGTTGGTTTATATTCTAGTAATTGGACTTCTGTTTCTTGGCAGCCTTCTACAACCCTGAAAGGTGTGAGCTTATCTCAGAGAATTGTGTCTAATGATTTTTGGCTGGGAATGCAAGAAATTCCCAGCGTTGCATTAAAATAGGTTTGATTTTACACTCACTTTGTATTTCCTTAATTTGGACAAAGCCTGGGTCAGAACATAACCTATTATAAAGGTAAGGTGTATATTCAATCATAATGCACCAGTTCCTTTGCTTAAATATGGAGGCTTGAAGAATTTCACAACTCCATACAAGTTGACAACACTTTCATTTTTAAGGTGATTCAGAGAAGTGTATGTGTATTTGGGAGCAACTTGCTGGCAAGATAAAATAAAAATGATCCAATTAGAAAATAATCTATGGCAAACTCATCAAAATTTTGTGACTGAACTTTTTTTGTTAAGATTTAACATAGTAGAAACTATTATGAAAAAAAGAGCTTTTTCCCATATAAACTAGAGGTCAGCTAATTTTTTCAAATAGTGGATATCATCATGCAAATTCATATAATGCCTTATACACTATAAATAATATATTATATACTTATATATTAAACAGAGAAGCAGATGTCCCAAAGGTGCTTTTTCAAGAGGCAACTGGATTTTCTAGTTTTTCTTTGAAGATATTTGGCTTCTCATCCAATAAGCTTCTTCAGCTCTGACTGGATGGTGGGGAATGGAAGGATTTATTGAAAGAGGGGTCAAAGAGGCCACCTATGTCAAAGCTAAACAGCCTTCTCTCAACATAGGGGGAGGGATATGGCACCATCTATCTCCAGTCTACAACACAGTCCTCTCAACAGAAGTCTGCACACCCATTTCCACCATTCAGGTGATCCTGATGACACAGATAAACCTCCAGGTGACCTTAATGACTCACTAAAACAATGCAAATGACCAGCTGCCTGCAAGGAGTATAAATCGTTCCATTTCCCACCATCCAGTCAGAGCTGAAGAAGTTTCTTGAATGAAAAGTGAAATGTCTTTGAAGAAAAATAAGAAAGTCTAGTTGCCTCTTGAAAAAGCAGCTTTGGGACAAGGATGACCTGGAGGACTGAGAATCTCCATAGACATACAGAATAATACCTTGATAGAAAAAAGTGAGGGCTTTTTTGTAATCATGGAGTAAGAGTGAATTTAGTAAATATTCATATTTGCTGCACAGAAAACCAGAAGCTTTTTCTATTTTTTTTTTATTATTTTGGTACTTTTGCTTTTCTTCTTCTTATTTCTTTTACTGTTTCTGTTCTTCATTGGTTTGTTAGTTTTTAGGGATTGCTTTTAAAAACCTTTAATAAAAAAAGCAAGGGGCTTTTTCACTTGCAAGCAAAGTGTCTTTTCAATTTATTTGCACTATTATAAGAGCTAATTCTCCTCCCATGTTATGAAAAAAGATATATATCCTCTATATATACACAACCATTCAGTATCTTTGGCAATAGCGTAACATTATTTTCTTCCTGGACATTTTCTGACTTTACATTGAGCCCATCAATCTCTTAATGCAAAATAGAGAAAACTTATTTTTAGATATTGAGCCCACAAAATTTAATTGATTCAGATTTACCATGGATGCTGTTTCTGCCCCAGTCACGTTGATGATCCAGTACAAACCTGGGGGTTAAAAGATTCTTAGCACTATAAAAACTTGAAGTAATTTCAGAGTCTTCATGCCAATATTTTAACAATATTTTCATTAAATATTTATTACGATTAAGCACTAAATTAAATATTATGTCAGAAATGGACATTTATTTCAGGTGCTATAGAAAAAGCTAAAATGAAAATGATCTCAAGAATAAGATGTCATTTTCTTGTTCAGTGAATCTATTTGGCTGTTACTTTGCCAAATAGATTCACTGCTAATTTACTATTTTGAAAACATAACACTAAGTATATTCTACCAATTAGAAACATCCTACCTATGGATTTTATTTCTCTTATAACACTTAATTTCTAAGTTTTATAAATTCGTTTTTTGGCTTGTAAATTGTTTAATTTCTTTTTAATTATTTATTGTTATTGTTTTAGCTGTGAGCCCAGAGTCTTCGAGATGGGGCGCATACAAGCCTCAAAAATAAATAAATAAATAAATAAATTACATCAATAAGGGACAAGGAGAAATTCAAATTTTTGTAACTTAGATATTTAGATTTAAAGATCCAGAAATATAGCATTATCTGATATTTTAATTAAAATATCTATATCAGAGAGCGAGAAAACAAACAATTTTCTAATAGTATATAGTAATGCTCCTTTTAAAGCAACTATAAAATTTATATTGGTTTTGTATTTTTAACTTTCTCTTTAGTTCCATATTTATTTATATTCTGCATCAAAAATTCCCAGCAACCATCATAAAAACAATATAAAACTAGCATCATATAAAAAATAAAATTATTCTTTCTTCATTATTTGTGTTATCTACTGAAAATGACCTCTAGTGCTCCTATTTACTAGAAAGGAAAAATATAAAACAGAGAGGTAACTTTGAAACTCTGTTAAGCATCATAACTGATTTCTATCCAGCAGCTTCTAATCTACAAAAGGGACAAGTATATGTATCATTGTAAAAGTTCTAGATTTTAATTAATTTTAATTACCATAGTCATCTTTTAAAATCATTGCCTAAGTCAACTACAGATTAAGTGTAAATGGAGAGAATGAGGGGGGAAAAAACCTGCTCAATGTACATAGATTGTTGAGCCGGCTTCATCAGAGACTTCCACCTGACACCCATGCCTACAGGGATCATTAGTGGACTTTGCCAAGCTGAATCCAGCCACCATGATGATATTCTATAGAAAACAAATGAAAAAGCAAATTAGCATGTTATTATACCTGTCACTATTGTTATACCATTTACATCACATCTTTTAGCCCTACCTTTTAAAAATGATAAAAAGAATCTGACAAGAGCCCAGTGATGGTATGCTACCAGTAGTAAAAAGCCAAAGATCATCTGAGAGAAGGAAAAAATCCTCCAACAATCATCTGAGAGGAAAAGAAAAGCACAGAATTAGCCCTCTGGCCCATCCGTGTTTTTCTCTTGTTTATCCTCTTAGCTGATTGGCTGCAGGTCTCAGCTGGTGTGATGAAAGCTGCACCTGGCGTTAGGCAAAGCATGCCCACTAAGCCACGCCACTGAACCGTGGTAAAACAATTTGAATCCCACCACTGTAAGAGCCATGATGCTACAGTGGTTAGAAGAGCAACCAGGATGCTTAGGGGACTGGAGACTAAAACATATGAAGAACGGTTACAGGAACTGGGCATGGCTGGTCTAGGGAAGAGAAGGACCAGGGGAGACATGATAGCAGTCTTCCAATATTTGAGGGGCTACCACAGAGAGGAAGGGGTCAAGCCATTTTCTAAGGCACCCAAAGGCCAGACAAGGAATAATGGATGGAAACTGAACAAGGAGAGATTTAACCTGGAAATAAGGAGAAACTTTCTGACAGTGAGAACAATCAACCAATGGAACAGAAGTTCCCCTCCTGAAGTTGTGGGAGCATCATCACTTGAGACTTTCAAGAAGAGATTTGAGTGCCATTTGTCAGAAATGGTGTAGGGTCTCCACTTGGGTGGGGTTGGACTAGATGACCTACAATATACCTTCCAACTCTGATTATCTGTTATCTGTTAGGGAAACTCTGTTCACTGCCTAGAGTTTGATTCTGACTGGCTCAAATTTGACTCAGCCTTCCATCCTTCCGAGGTCAGTAAAATGAGGACTCATATTGTTGGGAGCAATATTCTGGTTCTGTAAACCGCTTAGAGAGGGCTGTAAAATGCTATGAAGCAGTATATAAGTCTAAATGCTGGTGCTATTGCTATAATTTTGAAAAACACTAAAATGAATAAAATGACACAGAACCTAACTGCCCATTTTAAGATGAATAGTGTCTCCATATATTATAATCTTTAACAAAGAGAAAACGCATGTTAAAAAACAGAAAAGCCTTTAAATAAATGCAATAACAAAAAATGCAATACAAATGAAGACAGAATGGATTGCATAGAATATAGGTTTGTAGCTTATCATTGGTTAAGAAACCGTGATTGTAATAGCAATCTGGTAAGAACTGAGTAACAGAAAAACCCAACAGCAGAGATCTGAACTACAAATATCAGTCTGAATGATGTCTGTATAATTATAACTAAACATGTTATATATGGTAAATTTAAAATAAAACCCACTTTAACCAAAAAGTACATGTAATTTTTTTTCATGCTAGAAAAGATGTTTAAATGTTTATTTCACATATTTGTTTCTGACTACTATGGTAAGCAAAGTAACCATTTAAATTAATGAGGAAATAAGGCAAACCAAGACTAAACTAAAAAAAATCAGATGTAGAAATGTGCAAGTATAAAAGCAATGGGTCACTAAGATAATTATAAAAACATTAAGTTTCCTTAAAAAGTCATTTTTTATAATAATAAAAAGATAAAACTAATAGAATGTCTTTAAAAGAAATGCAAATAAAAAAAATAAAAATGTTTCTTGAAAAACTTAATTCTTAAAAAAAAACCTTCACCAATATATTTTATAAATCACAATATGAATATAAATACAAATATACATATTTTTCAGCATAGATGGTATTAACTGAAAGCCAAATAGTTATAAAGTCAAAAATGTCACTTTATGAAGAGTGACTTTTGAAATGAAGCTTTCCACTACATGCTTTCTAAACAGCATTTTAAATGTCAATAACCTGAAAACTGCACTGGAGAAATAATACAATAATTCTTGCAAGTGACGATGAAATGAAGCCAATCTAAGTCAGACTATATTTGCTTGTCAGAATTAAGAAACCCAGAAATTTCTGAAAAACTCTCTCTTATGCATACACACACAGAGGCAGAAAAATAAAAAAAATATTTTCTAATATCTCTAGGGCAGTGACAAAGCTTATTCCAGTTTAAGTACAGTATAAATCATGTTTGATGTTTGACATTAAAAGAGGTTGTAGGTCTGATGGACTTGGAAACAATTCTGTGAAAATGTATTTACTCCCTTTCAGTGTATTGCAATTCTTGAAGCCAAAGTTGGTGCAACCAGATGCTGAATTTAAAGGGCCAATTACATTTTCACAATGTCATATTGTTTGCAGATGACTTTATGAAACCAATGAACTGCACTGTGCTGTTATTTGTTCATTCTGACTGACTTTTAATATTCAAAGGGCCCACATAAAGCTCTTGTAGCTTTCAATGAGGAAATGTCAGTGTTTACAAAATCCAAAGGGTGGCTGTAAATACTTTTTCACCAAATTGTATATGCACATTCCACTGAAAATGATGGACTCACGCAGAAGTGCTACTTCAATATTTCAATATTATTCAGTTACATTTTATGTTCTCAAGATGGGCCCAAATTAGGAAAAAGAACTGTCTTAACAAAAAAAAGTGTATGAGTACGGGTATATATGTGTTTATTCCTTGAGCCAGACTTAGCTCCTGGCAACTTGTATAGTAATGTCAGTGGCTTTCTTGACAAGCTTTTTCAAAGGTAGTTCTTCCTAGTTCACAGAGAGATTAACTGGCCTAATGTCATGCAGTTGGTTTTAGCTAAGGCAGGACTAGAACTCACACTTTCTTGGCTTCTAGACTGCTGCCTTAATCAAACCGCCTTTTTTTTTTTACAAATAATAGAATGCATAAAAGTTTGTGGAGATTTTTTATCAATTTGCTGTCCAGCTTACTTTTCTCCTTTTCCCTATGGGAAATTCTGAATCCAGAACTGGAATCCACTGTAAATGGAGATGAAATTAAACATAGATAAGGAACAGTTAATTGCGCTTACTAACAAAGCCTGCCCCAGAGGTCCAGATGTAACCTTCCTGATGGAATTTAGAAAAATATTTTTAAAAATTAAGCTGTCCCATAGAACTTTCAGTTTCTTAAGTTGCATGGCTGTAGGAAGACAGTCTCCAAGATGAGTGAATCATGCAAGTTTTTAAAGTTTAACTCTTTAAAATCTGCTCTTATATTTATTATGGGTAAGTTACAAACAGTATTCAAGAGTACTACAACACATTAAAAGTAAATAAAAACTAAACAAACAAATAAGAGGGATCTGTTGATCCTTTGAAAGAAGTGCTTTGGAAGATGAGGAAGCACATCTTTTTAGAGAATTGTTTTACAGTTTCCAAAGATAAAGTAGGCCTGAAAACAGTATGATGGCTTTAACCATGAGAAAAAAGATCTTTGATAAGCATATTCTGTTTGACCATAAATCCATACATGATCTCTGTTGGATTGCCACTGAATGCTACTAGAAGTCAGTAAGTGCTACAGCTGCTATAATTTTAAAACAGGCTCCTTCCTTCCTTCCTTCCTTCCTTCCTTCCTTCCTTCCTTCCTTCCTTCCTTCCCTCCCTCCCTCCCTCCCTCCCTCCCTCCCTCCATTTATTTATTTATTTATTTATTTATTTATGAGACTTACTTGCCGCCCTATCTCCCGAAGGACTCAGGGCGGCTTACAAAATAAAAATACAAATATACAAATATTAAACAACTATTAAACCTAATGTCTCATAAATATGCCAATTAAAACTATACTAAAACCCCTCCACCCCATCAGTCCGGGTAGGCCAGTTGGAACAGCCAAGTTTTTAGGTCACGGCGGAGGAGGAGGTCAGGGGCCACCCGGAGTTCCAGGGGAAGCTGGTTCCACTGAGAAGGCCCTACCCCTGGGAACTGCCAGCCAACATTGCCGAGTCAACGGCACCCGGAGAAGGCCCTGTCGATGGGAGCGCACGGGACGCTGGGAAGCTGTTATCCCAGCGTTACATTACTTGGATCACACAATCTCTTTATCTTATCAGTGGAGCTGGCTGCCCACATTTTTTCTTTAGAAAAAATTCACTGTTCATGCTATAGGCTTTAAAGCCCTTAATGGTTTTTGACAAGGTCTCTTGAAGAATCTGCAATTCATTTGATTAATTATGAATCTGTGCAACTTTTTAAAAAATCACCTATTGGAGCCTTTCACAATTGCTGTTGCTTAAAACCATTAGTGACTTTCTATTAATACTTCCTTAGTATTAGCACTCCATTCCATTTTATACTTGGTCACTTTGTTCTGTATTGATATTCCTTCAAAAGCTACCATTTTTTTTTCCAAAGGAGTATTTGCCTCTGCTGTTTCTTAAGATTCTTTATTGATGTCAACTTTGTTTTTGTTAGTTTTAAAAAATTTTCACCCATTTTGGGACACTTATAGGAGAAGGATTGAATTAGAGTTGGCAAAGGAGATTCTCTCCAATTCCGTACTTCAAAGAGACAATTTTTATATAAATGAGCCTTGGTGATGCAGGCTGTTAAACACCTAGCACTTAGCTCCAGCTGCCTGCAATTAGTGCAGGCTCGAATCCCACCAGGCTCAAGGTCGACTCAGCCTTCCATCCTCTCAGGGTAGGTAAATTGAGGACCCAAGATTGTTGGGGGCAATAAGCTGACTTTGTAAAATTGCCGCTTAGTAATAAGCAGGCATATACAATGGAATGAAGGCTATTGCTGAGTGAATTGGGTTGTGCTCCAAAAATTGTAAGCAGCCCTGAGTCTCGGAGAAGGCGGCATATAGTGCAATTAAAAAAAAATGTATTCATTGAAAATATTTATACCATACAAGTTGCTAGTACCAGATGAATGTGTCCAAGGAATTACAAACTCAATTCAAAATCATTTCATGTTCTTATTCTTAATAGTAGGTTACACAGAATTTAATACATTTTGCTTTTCAATAGTATGCTTCTAATTTTGTACAAACAGATTAATCTTCTTAGGTAGCAGATGAGGAAATCGATAAGGGCCTTATTGATCCTGTAACTTTTATAAAAGTGCATATGAACAGGAGAAGTTATTCTGTCAACTGTCTGTTCTACAAAAACAACACACAGTTGGATTTCAGGATATTGAGATAATGATGCTGTTGCTCAGGTTGACATATAGCCTTAAATCTTATCTCAGAAATAATAGAAGAATCTTTCCTGTTTTTGGTATAGAATAACCTGTTTTCTTGCATATGAAAGAAATTCTGTGAGCTGGACAGCTGCATTAGCTCTAACATATTCATTTCTTAAGTCATTCAGCTGCTCCCTTATAGCAAACAGAAATGGTATTGGATTACAATGGTTTGTCTAAAAATATGTGAATGGTTGTAAGACCATTAGAAGTCAACTGAGAGAGTAAGAAAAAAAAAGTTAACTGCAGATGATCTTCTAAACAGCTTTATCATACTACCATGCAATTTTTTTAAAAAAAAAGATGAGGCAAAAAGAAGACAACCAGCAAGAAATGTGGGGAAAATAACAGCGAACATTGATTAATAAATTAAAGATATATAGGATGGAATTTCAATGTCACATGTATCAATTGGGTAAACATAGATATACAATCTATATTAATATTACTAACAATAAAAATAAAATCACTTACTCCTTGTTGGACAACTTTGGCACAATCTTCTGCCAGTTTCCCAAATATTAAAATATAGATGCTGCTATTCCTGGAAGATGAGTTTTCTGATTCTGGAAAGATAAATATCACAGTCACTATTTGCATATGTCTCATACAACAACAACTCCTGCATTTGCCAATATTATGACTAAGCGTGCCAGATTATTTCTCATCAGAGGAAGCCTTATGACCATTAAGAAGAAAACACTTTATTTATATGCAGTAAGTGACTAGGTCACAGAACATTTTTAATAGGAAAGGATACTTAAAGAATTGTCCCCAAGTCATTCTACAAGCAAAATTATGCTCATCTCATTTCACTTTACAGGTAGGCATAGTGAACAAATACTAAAAAGCAAGATTCATAGTTGTAAAGATTTTGTTCTCAAATTGTATCTAGCGTTATTTACATTGCACACAGACCGTGCATCCAATCCCTCAGGCACTATATAAATGTTCTGTGATCATTCACTGCTGTTCTATTCTGTATATCTTACCCACGTCATCCATGTTGAACACACACCTTGTCTGATAAACCTAACCAAGAATATAATCGTAAGAATATAGTGCTCATTGTGCTGAAATACCTTGAAGTACTATCTTGAAGAAAGGTGTCCCATTTCCAAGATTAATCAATTGATAGGAAGTAACAAATGATCCCTAAAACAGAGAAAATACATTTTGAAACTTTATAAACAACCATATTCAGAACTTAAAACTATACCTTTAAACATACCTTTAAGGGCCTTGGTGGTGCAGGCTGTTAAACGCCTAGCACTTAAGTTCCAGCTGCCTACAACTGCTGTAGGCTCGAATCCCACCAGGCTCAAGGTTGACTCAGCCTTCCATCCTCTCGGGGTAGGTAAATTGAGGACCCAAGATTGTTGGGGGCAATAAGCTGACTTTGTAAAAATGCCGCTTAGTAATAAGCAGGCATATACAATGGAATGAAGGCTATTGCTGAGCGCATTGGGTTGTGCTCCCAAAAATTATAAGCCACCCTGAGTCCCCGGAGAAGGGCAGCATATAAATGCGAATTTTTTAAAAAAATTATCTGCCCACATCCCTCTGAAAAAATTCTAGAATACTAAAGAGATTCAGGGGATTTTACAGAAGCAGAAAAATTAAGAGAATGTTCCAAAAAATATAAATATAAGGCAACCTGGCAAGACAACATCATCACTTTTCGGTCACAAGAAATTCTCAGTGGAAGTCAATACAGTTAGATAAAATAATAAATTTCATTTCCCTTCAAGGCAGCATTTACACAGTGGACCATTGACAATACGTATTATGGTTGGGGTGATGATGATTCAGGCTGCAATCCTTACTTCATTAACCTGTCATAGATATCCAAAAAAATAAAAATAAAGAAAAGAAAAATAAAACCTTTAAAAAAAAACCTGTAATAGATATCAATGAATTTAGTGGAACTTATTTCTGAGCAAGCATAGAACTATGTTGCTGGCCATTTTGAAAGTTTTGTAAAACTGACAAAATTGAGTTAAAATATTTTTCTAACAAAACTCCTGTGGATCTTCCTAATGCTTCTTTTTTACTTTGTAGTTCTCAGTTCACCCATTATCAGCAATGAAAAACACATAATCTTTGGCTTAATGTCATGCACGCTGTATATATGAATATCAATGAAGTCTGATTGCATGATTTTTTCTGCAGAGCTCCTTCTCGGAATAAACATAAGTAGCATGTAAACAGCAGTTGAAATACTTGCTCAACATCAAGGAAAAGCAAAGATCCCTAAGACAGACTGGAATCTGTATATAAAAATGTCAGCAACAGGCCTAATATTTTGTTGTACCTTGAATCACATAGTGTATATTCCAAATCATTCCCTTTATATTCGAATAACTTCCCTTTATATTGGAATAACTATGGCACAAAAGAAAATTGCTGACAGAAATAGAATTCATTCTATATTGAAATATTTAAAAAAAAACCCTTCTGATATGTTTACCAATTTAAAAATGGCTAGTAGACTTTATAAATGATTTAAAATAAAAGTAAAAAAAAATCCTAATAATTCACCAGATAGGTTTTGATTCCAGCACTGTTAGCTTTATATTCTAAAGATTTCTCCAGCTGTAATTCTGTATCAGTAAAATGAAGTTGTATATTATATACCTGCATAGAATAAAATTGCCTAGGATTGTGCGTTTAGAAAGCACTCGTGTCTCTTCAGAAAAAGAAATAAAAAAAATTAAAATAAAAATATGAATGGGTCATACGGATTCCAATATCTATGGAAAAGATTCACTTAAAAATCCATTAATTCTCTAAATATCTATATTCTAGACCTATGGTTCTTAAACTGAGGTTAATTTGGGTAAATCCTAAGGGTGAGACTAATTTGTTTGTGTGTCAAACATTCAATTTAAAATTACCAAGTTGCTTGTGTAAAATAGTCTGGATTTGGGGGTCTTTTTTTCACAGGAACTGATATTATTCAAGACAAGGAAAATACCTATTTTAAGGAGCACTAGATTTAAACTGAAGCAATGCAAGACAGACACTGAATAAAGAATCTTCCTGTTTGTAGGAATAAAACATATACGTGAGATTAACTTTGACTGAATCTAATGCTTGTTACAAGAGGGGGTAGGCTATCTAGTTACAAGAGACGAAGGGTACAACCACCCAGAGATGCTGGGAGTCAGGTGGTACAATATATTGTATTATAATTATTATATTATATAGTTATTATATTATAGTTATAAGTAAAGTTAGCCAGATGTTCAGACTAGATTTTCATCCATCCATCGAGTCCTGACCAAGCTCCTGGGATAGGTAGATGTTGTTTAGTAATATTAAAGACATTATTATTATTATTATTATTATTATTAATAATAATAATAATTCAGAGCTTTGAAATTCCGAAGAAACATCTATCTGCCAAACATTTGGGGCCACGATCCAAAGACAATCCTCCCTAGCAAGTGGGCTGTTTTAAGAATTGCAAATTGCATTCACTTATTTGGGAATGCGTCCCAATGGATTAAATAAACGCATTTTTGAAAATTAAATATACCCCATCCTCCTTGAGCACGTTTAACGTCGGAAAACTAAAGGCAGGGCAACTTTTCTGCAGCCCGTAACTCCACCCGTATTTCAAGGCTGGCATCTGAAATGCCTCTGAAATGCATGAACTGCCTTTACCTGGATGTATTGGTTCGCATAATCGCGCCCCAGCTGCAAATGCTCGAGATCGACTTTCTGTAGGTGGCTGGGCAGAGAATTTTTACCACTCTAAGGGACCCACTCAATACTTCCAGAGGCATGGCGCTTGATCCGGACCCACATTTAACGGGAAAGATCCGTAAAGTGGGGGAGTGTAAACGGTTCTTCCCGGGACCAACCCGCGAACCTGCAGCGAAATCCTCTTGGCTTTCTCCTACCAAGCCGTTCTAGCCTTTCTCACTCTATCATTTGCGACCCGGAAATTGCAGACCAGGAAAGATGCGCCTGCGCTCTTGGCGGAGTGAAGTTCTGCGAGCGATCTGATTTGTCCTTCTTGCTATTGGGGCGAGCTGATGAAGAACGTTTAGCAGCGCAGCTTCCCTTCGCTTCGCTGATGAATGCATAAACTTACTAGAGATTTGTAACCTCTCAGCCCAGTAATTATTGTATCTCACCACTGTTTTCTTCAAACGTGCACATTTCTCCTACCTTTCTTCTTCAATATCTTCTTTGGTTGCTCTTCTCGACACGTTTAAAGTTATCCATATTTTTTTTTTAATTACATTTATATGCCCCTTCTCCGAAGACTCAGGGCTTACAATTTTGGAGCACAACCCAATGCACTCAGCAATAGCCTTCATTCCATTGTATATGCCTGCTTATTACTAAGCGGCATTTTTACAAAGTCAGCTTATTGCCCCCAACAATCTTGGGTCCTCAATTTACCTACCCCGAGAGGATGGAAGGCTGAGTCAACCTTGAGCCTGGTAGGATTCGAGCCTACAGTAATTGTAGACAGCTGGATCTTAAGAGCAGGCATTTAACAGCCTGAGCCACCAAGGCTTGTTAAAACCCCTGGCAATTCTGGGAAAAAATACAAAATGTATGATTTAGGTGAATGAAGCTTTGAAACTAGATCTCAGACATGTTAACTCCTGTTTCAACACAGAAACTGTTTTACAGTTAAAATGTTAGCTATCTCACAAGTTATCCAGCTTTTTGATAATTTACTTTAGAAATGCATGCTCCCAAGGTTCAAATTAAGGGATGATTCCTCTCCCCTTTCTGGAACTCTTCCTATGACAAGGACTCCCTGGGACCAAGTTCCCTGAACTGTGGCTATTCTCAGAACTGTGCTGCTCCTCTGGACTAATAGCAGCCAGGAACTATTGGACGTGCATTTTTAGAGTTTTGCTCCTGGGCTTGTAGTGAATGGTGGGACTTTTGGGGGAAAGTTGCGGGAACGCCTCCTGCCCGCATCACAGTCCAATCGCCCCATGCGCTCCCATAGGAGGGGCCTCCTGGGAATACCGTTGGTCAGGCATTGTCGGCTGGCGGCTCCCAGAGCTAGGGCCTTTTCTGTGGGAGCGCCCGCCCTATGGAATCAGCTTCCTGCGGATCTTCGTTTGGCCCCTGATCTCCGCTCCTTTCGCCGAGACCTGAAGACTTGGTATTTCAGCAGGCCGGCCTGGATTGACCGTGGGAGCGGGTAGTTTTAATAGTTTTGTTTATCATTGTAATTTTAATTGTTTTAGCTGTTCTTTGCAATTTAGACTTGTTTTTATTCAATATCTTTTTATTGTATATATTCTTTTTGTATGTTAGCCGCCCTGAGTCCTTCGGAGAAGGCGCATACAAGTCTAATAAAATAATAATAATAATAATAATAATAATAATAATAATAAAAAAGTTGGAGCAATAAAGGGGAATTAAGCCTTTGTTCCGCAAGTCATTGCAGGTTTTTTCTAGTTGCACTGCAAGTCTAAACTTTCCTTTCTTCTCCATGTTGTATGTGTGTTGTATTTGTAGCTCCATACCTTGGATCTTCTGAATTTCATTTCCTGTGTCTCTACTCCAGAGGTAGTATTCATCAGGTTCTGACCAGTTCTGGAGAACCGGTAGCGGAAATTTTGAGTAGTTCGGAGAACCGGCAAATACCACCTCTGACTGGCCCTGCCCCCATCTATTCTCTGCCTCCCATTGAGTCCCAGCTGATTATTTTGTTTCCCTGCAGAGGAAAACGGGGCTGGAAAACAGGTTAGTGGGGTGGGGAGGGAATGGAGATTTTGCAGTATCCTTCCCTTGCCACGCTCACCAAGCCACCCTCCACCAAGCCATGCCATGCCCAAACCACACCTACAGAACCGGTAGTAAATTTTTTTGAATCCCACCCTGCTCTACTCTTTGGGATAGGGTTTCCTAAGGTCCCCAGTTCTGATTTCCATATCGACTTCAAGCTGTCTTCCTACAGCCACCTTATTACTTCCCTTAATCTGTACCTCTGCAACACCTTCATGGGTTTTCCAGTTCCTGAAAAACATCTTAATTAATTTCCTTATTTCTGGCTATCAATACCAACTAAAGGAGCTTTAAGATTTTTACTATTTCTTAATTCTACTTCCTCCAGCTGGATTCCATATATCTTAGAGGTTCTATCTTTTATGAAATGATCCCAGAAGCCAATCCTATGAAATATCTCTTCTAAATAGAAATAGCCAGTCTTTTATTGTACAGCTGAAGTGGATAGCATTTAAAGAGCTGGCTATACATCCAAATAATCTATATAATGTTCAAGATAGCTTTCTTTCAAATGAGAATATGCAATTAGGAGGTTCCTTCTCATCAAATTACGTCAAATGAACAATGTTTATGTTATTAATTAAAAGTTTATGTTGCTAAGTTTATGTTGTTATTTAAAACAGAGCCAATTAGGCTAGCCAGCAAAAATTCTTGCAGTAGAATTCAGTTTCATCTGCGACTACTATGATGAACAGTAGATGGCGATGTTTGTAAAGAAAGAAAAATGCTATGAGTAGTAAAAGGAAACATCCCATTAAAAGTAGCAGAAATAATTAGTATTTTTAGAACTAGCCTTTAATGTTACCAACCTTTATTATAATTTATTCAGCATTAAGAAGACTCTCAGTGAATTTTTTATTTAAAATTGTGTCTTGATTTCAGAGGAGCACTTGACTTTGGACCACCATTTTAATCTTAATATTTTATTAATTGCAGCAAATCTATTTATGGTGTAAGGGAAGCCTGCACCCAGCAAAGGTTTCATTCAGTTTTTAAGGCAGCCGTTTATGGGCTGTGTGTTTCATCAAAGCATACTCATGGTTACGTTACACTCACTAAAACAAATAGGAAACAAGTATTTTGTGGGACCGCATGTAAAGGAGAGGGGGGACATGGTGGTACTGCTAGAACACTTTATTTTTAGCACTGAAGCAAAAGCCACTCAGCTGCGGCAGGCGCAGGCTATCCAAATCTTCAGCCACTGAGGGGGCTTCAGTTCTCCCGCCAGTGGCTGAACCAATGACTCCACTCATTGACCATATAAGGGCATACAGAACAATAAGGAATAGGAAAAGTAAGTCTGGATCCAATCCAAGATGTTCATCAAAACGGTAAAAAAATTGGGGTCACTTATTCTTGCCAGTGTATCTTTCTATAAGTAATGGGATAGTCAGGCTTTCAACAAACATTTTCTAACCTCATTTCAGACAAAAAGCAGTGTCATACAAGGTTCATTTTTTGTTTTTACTTGAAAGAGAAGCGGGAAAAGAGAGGTGAGCCAGTTTGGTGTAGTTATAGTAGTGATTAAGGCACCAAGGATAGAAATGGAGAGAGTTTGAGTTCTAATACTGACTTAGGCATAAAGCCATTTGGATGAACTTGGACCAATCACACAAATGATCCAAAAACCATAAAGTAGCTCAAACTGCAAACTATGGGGAGTCAGCAGTAGAGGAAGCCAGTATAGATATTGAATTGTTTCCACTCCCAAATCAGGTACCTTCTCCTCTTAGTAAGAACAAAGCCCTCTAACAAAAAAACAACAAAAAAATGAAACTGAGAACCAAGAACAGCAAAAAAGCAACAGAATAAGATTGCATTGGAGATTGTTCAAAAGAAACAGCTAGCGTTATGTATGAAGGTTTGAATGTTATTGGTTTATTTGAACTGTTCTTGTAAAATGTCAAATGGTATTGGTTTAAATAGTGCGGGAAGAAACCCTGCACTCCCATTGGCTGGCAGCTACGGCTGCAGGCTATAAGAAGCAGCCATAGCCCAGCCAACTCGGGTCCATTCGAGCTGTAGTCACTGAATAAACTCTTCACTGAATCTCTTCGCGTCTGACTCTTCATGCAAACTTAACAGCTAGCATAAGTATGCCAACACTGTAATATCAAATATAAATGTCAACTCACTGCAAGAAATTAAGGAACAGTATAGCTACAATTATAACTAAATACCTGGGGCACAAAATAACTGCAGCTGTGATTTCACATTTTCTGTAAATAATAATAATAATAAAAATAATAAAAACCACTTTACTCAGAACTGCCTAAATACTCAGACATTACTTAACAGCTCTTATGTCCTTGGTTAGGACTTAAACTGTTTTTACCAGTCCCAGACTGTGAATCGAATTGAAGATTAAATCTATTATTATAATAATAATACACAATTATTAAAAACAAAGAAATAATGATCGGTTATTACAGGTCAAGTCCAACAAGAAGAGGATATTTGAAATGAATGTGCCAGTTCTAGAAAGAACAACATTCAGAACAGTGGTGGTATTCAATTTTTTTTTACTACTGGTTCTGTGGGAGTGGCTTGGTGGGCTTGGTGTGGCTTGGTAGTTGTGGCGTGGCTTGGTGGGCATGGCAGGGAAAGGATACTGTAAATTCCCCATTTCCTCCCCACTCCACTAACCTGCTTTCCATCCCCTTCTCCTGTGCAGGGCAACAGAAGAAGACCCAGCTGATCAGCTGGGACTCCGATCCGCTGGGACTTGGGAGGCAGTGAATAGATGGCGGCGGTATTTATTGGTTCTCTGAACTACTCAAAATTTCCACTACCGGTTCTCCAGAACCTGTCAGAACCAGCTGAATACCACCTCTGATTCAGAATCAGAAATAACAAAACAGAGGCTAGCAGATCAAAGCCGATTCATAATACGAAATAAAGTATTTACGGAAGCAGAATTGGAAGAACTGCAAAGGTTTACTCAGGGCAAAGAAATAAAAACCTTCCCAAAGTAACTCAGAATCTAGAGGAGGGAGTTGCCAAGCAGTTTAACAACATACTATAAGGAGGTGAAAGTGGCTAGCATCTGGAGAAATCTACCTGACAATGAAAGCTCCAGCAAAAGGCAACTATAGGCCAATTACTTGCTTATTAACAACTTTCTAATTGCTAACTAGTATGGTAGCTAATGCAGTCCAACAGCATCTAATTGAAAACAATATTTTTCCACCTGAGCAATGAAACTACCCCAGTAGCAGTGGATCAAAAGATCAACTCCTAATTGACAAAACGATTTTGGAAAACTGCAAGAGAACTGCAAGACCAATCTGAATGTAGCATGGATAGACTACAAAAAGGTCTTTTGAGTCTCTGCCACATGACTGGATAATCAAGTGCCTAGAAATAACAGAAGTCAGTAGAAACATCAAAACCTTTGTACAAAGATCGATGGAACACTGGAAGACACAGTTGAAGGTCCATGGTGAGTGACTGGGTGGGAGAGGTAATATCAAGAGAGGGATATTTCAAGAAGATTCACTATCACCACTTCTATTTGTCATTGCATTGTTTCACTGCCTGAAAGAAAGATCAAATGAAAAACAGAACGGAAGCATGGGAAGGCAAAGCACTACGTAGCTAGTATATTTTTTAAAAAAGTAGCAGGAAAAGCAGATAACAAGACCTGGCAATGGCTAACAGCAGAAAAGTTGAAGAAAGAAACTGAAGGACTAATTCCGGCTGCACAAGACTAAGCCTTAAGGACAAATGCATATAAAGCCAGAATTGAGAGGACAGCAACAGATAGTAAGTGCTGCCTATGCAAGGAAACTAAAGAAACAGTGGACCACTGGCAAGTGGTGCAAGAAGATCACGCAGTTTGACCACAAACAATGGCATGACAAAGCAGCATTGGAATATCTGCAAGAAATACCATTTGCCTGCAAGCGAGAACTGGTGGGACCATAAAATAGAGAATGTCATAGAAAACGAAGATGTTAAATTGCTCTGGGACTTTAGAATTCATACAGAAACCTATGAATATTTTCACATGAATAATAACAAATATTAGATATTTCTCAATGAGTCATTTTATTTATACAATTACAAAGGTAAAGTGGAATAATACCACATATTCTGCAGTGATAGGCAAACTGACTACAAAAAGCAATTTGTGGCATTATATTGGCATCTCTATGCAGATATAAAGTTTGCCAGCATTTAAAATATATCACTATAATGATGGCTGAATTATGCTATAAATTGGTAGTATGGCTAGCTTCTTACTTGGAAAAGAATAAGAAATAGTACTCTCTAATATTCAAATAATTTTAAATGATTTTGCTTTCTCATTTATGTCAAATTTTATGGATGCATCATTTTTTCTATCCTCAATATTTTATTGTCTAATCAGAAAGGCTGTCAGCATTAATAGAAATATTTCAGTTTAGAAATATTTAACCAGTAGGCATGGCAATCAAGAGCCAGTCTAACATGGAGCAAGGGTGGGCTTCAAAAATTTTAGCAAAGTGTTCTCTCTCCAGTTGCTGGAGGGCATGGCCATGGTGAGCATGGCCTAGTCAGCCTCCTGCACCATGGCAGGTGGTGGTGTTTGCCCTCCCCGGGTTCTGGAGCTTTCCTTGAGCCTCAGGGAGGATAAAAATGACCTCCCTAGACTCCGGAGGCTCTCTGGAAGCTGGAAATGGGCCCATGTCCAGCCTCCCTGAACTTCTGGGAGGCCTGTTTTTTGCCTACCCTGAGCCTCTGCGTGCACCCTACACTTACCTGCATGCAAAACAGGCCGTTGGGACTCCTGGGAGAGGTGGGATAGGGTAGGTGGAGCCAGCCAGGAGTGGGATTTAAGCATTCTCCTAACTGCACAGAAACTTAGCTAGGGGCTCTTCCGAACCCCATGTGAACCCGTAGCAGCCCATCCCTAATATGGAGGCATCAGGCTAGAAACAGGACACTTATGAGTTCTAATTCCATTTTCACTGGGTTTCTTTGGGCCTGTCAGTTTCTCTTAGCCTAGAAAGGAAGCAATAGCAAACCACTCCAGAAATCTTTCCAAGAAAACTTCAGGGACCTTTCCAAGCTGTTGCTAGAATTCTGCATTGACTTGAAGGAACCCTTTCCCTTAAAAAAAAGCATGACAGTATGCTACAAGCAATGACCCAACAATTAATATGATATACACAGTTGTTTTAGAGTAAGGAAAACAAATAAAAAAAAATAAGTGTGTTTAGTTATAGTTGCTTAACAAGTGACAGTGTTTATTCTGTTTACGAATCCACAGTTATGAAGTATGAATTGGAAAGTAGTGAAATGACGAGGCTCCTGGGGCATCTCTGAAAAGTGGGATATCCAAACAGATCAAAAAGTTTATTTTTGATCTTTGAGCTCTCATAGCAAGGATGGTGACATTTAAATCTTGGGAACTTGCATAGCTGTGTGTAAAATTCAGAAATTAAAATACTTTTTCTCTTTCAACTCACTTACACTGGATTTTTTAAAATAAAGGTGAAAAGAAACAAGAAAATCAGAAAATGGGCAACCAGGAAGAGAAGCTGGATAAAGTGTCGTGCCAAATGGTTAAAAAGTGGGTAACTTCTTTGATGAAACCTGAAAGTTGTAAAAAATCTATAATTCATATTTTAAGGGGAACGCTTTATGCCAGGCATCAAAATTAGAAAGAGACCATCATATGGAACTAGTAGTTACAACCAAAAGATACTACATTGAAGAGGAAAACTTTATGCCTGAGTGTTAAATACAAATGTCTGAACAACTGTGGCAATGTTTCAAGGGATAAATTAGGCTTTTCTTTTCCCTGAAAAATGAGCTAGGAATGGAGGCTTAGGATGAGCATCAGGCATTGTCTTGGTGACTCAGTGAACCATAAATTTATCTTAAAGCAGAGCTCAAAATCAAATCGGTACATTACATTCCTAAGGCTGTAGAAAGTTAGGACCCACCCCTTTCCTAGAAGAATGAAATATACATTGTAAGATACAAGCAACAAAGTTATAGTCATAAGCAGATAAGTAAAAAGTTATAGTCATAAGAGGATAGGTAATAAGAAAGATGAAAAGGATAAACTACTAGGTATAGATTCTCCTGCATGAGCAGTGGGCGGGACTAGAAGACCTCCAAGGTCCCTTCCAGGTCTATTCTACTCTAGATATTTTGACAGTGTTGTGGGAATTAGTTGCTTAGCAGAATGATCGCATGGGGACACTGTCCTTGTATCTGTAGTTTTGGCGTGCAATGCCCTACAGCGTCATCTTGAGGGAAGAAGTTGAAACAGTTTATGTCCAGGATGTGAGGGGTCTGTAGATATTTTCACAGACCTCTTTCTGGCTTGTGCAGTATACAGGTCCTCAATGGATGGCAGGCAGGCTGGTAGCAATTGTTTTTTTTTCTGCAGTTCTAACTACCCATTGAAGTCTGTGTCTGTCTTGTTTGGTTGCAGGGTCAAACCAGACAGTTACAGAAGTGCATATGACAGGCTCGATAATTTCTTTGTAGAATTGTATACATGTCATTTTTGTTGAATATCCAAGTAAAAAGAAAGATATATTTGATATAAAAAGATAAAGATAACAAGTTTTTTTAAAAAAAACAAGGATTATGGAAACTATGCTTAGGATAGAGTAGAGAAAGAAAGAAATTCTTTTTTTTTTTGCCAATAAGAAAATCTTAGAGAGGTTTTGATCTTAATTAATTTACAGATGGCTGACTGAACAATATTAAAATGATGTTATGAAACATAAATAGATACCAATATTCTAAGAACAAAGAATAATTTGGGTCCCCAGATGGTATTAAAATTAGCTGATTTATCTTGGGATTGGAAATATTTCAAAATTGGGCTATTTTTTCCAGGAAGTAAAAAAATTGCTCAGATTAGCAAAATAAAGTAACTCTCTTCAAAGATGTAAATCTAGAAATAGTTTTGCTAAAATCTCTCTGCAGTCCTTTAGGGATACCTTCTTAGTATGAAGCACTTTTCCAGATCTCTGTTTCTTGTGGGACAGGAGAATTGTTTAATGAGACCAATAAAATAAAAATCTCCAATAAAATAAAAGTATAGGTAGATGTGGACACACAATCAATTTGACTTAGCTCTTGTATTACAGTGTCTTCATGAATGGAATGTTCTGAAGGATTCACTTCTACAGTCCTTAATGCCAAGTGTTTTTCCTAGTAGAAAAAAAAGATCTCTACACTCTGACCAAAGGATGGGACTTTATGGATTTCAACATTATCAACAAGTTTGTCATTAGAGGTTTGTGATCTTTTTCTCTTGTCCTGCGTGTGTGTTTGGGCATAAAATATATATTATTCCAAGACTTAAGTTTATTCCCACACAAGTTCCATTTAACCCAATAGTATGTTAAAAGACAGCAGATCTGTGGGTGGGCATCATAAATGATACCAAATCAATATGCAATAGGGGCTATAATATTGAATATATCTCACAGGCCAGCTTTATATGGGCAACTATCTCTCAGTCTAGCCTATATCACAGTTTGCTGTTGGACTAAGTATGACTAACGATGCCACCTTTAACTTCTGAGAAATTCTCAAGAACTTCTTAGATATACTATCTTGAAATGGCAGGATATAATTCTAAGCAATTAATAACATAGTGTTTAATTTTCAAAGACTTCGTTTAAGTAATCTTTTTTAAGTAAGCTGCTTGGTAAATAGAATGTTCTTTTTTTATGTTCTAGGATGTTCCCAAGTCCTCATCTTTATCCATAATTTTTCCTCAGACGTTTTTCAGAATCTCAATTTTATAAATGATATTTTCTGTAACAGCAGCATGATTCTGAATCTTGTGTTGTAAAAATGGCAATGATGGGAACAAGCTTTAGCATATTTATTACAGACTGAGCTTCACTGAACAAAACAAGATTTCCAACTGGGAAGATAAGCATAGGATTATGTTTTAAGTACTCTTTATTTATATCTTGTAGAGTTACGCTGGAAATAGAGGGAACAGTGAAGACACAAAAAACAGGTGATTCATTGTTGAAGTTAACTGCAAAGTTTTATAGGGCAAAGTATGACATTTACTGCACAGAATACATCACAATGCTATATTTAACATTCAAAAAAGGAATTAATACATTTAGGCGATGGTGGAAAATTGTGAACTGCTCACCTAATATATAAACACAATCCATATTCTTACAAGAATTAACATTTAGAAAAGTAGAATAAATATCTATGGTCAACCAAGCACACTGCCATTCCATTTATTTTGATACTCTTTAAAAGTTAAGTGAAAAGATTTTGATATTAAAAAAAGATTCTATTAGTTAGAATCAATTGTGGAAACATTTTATTAAACAATTTCAGTCAAGTGTCTATGGATTTTCTCAGACATCCAGGTCATGTACTTTTTGGAAAGGCAACTCATTTCTGACTGAAGAAGGTTCTTGGATGAGAAGCAAGACATCTCCAAGGAAAAAACAAACTCCATTTGCCTTTTGAAAAAACAACTTTGGGACAACTTCTTTCCAGAATATCTTCAGCCTATTCACTACCTTCGTTCATCTAAGAGTACAGAAAATGTTAAGTAGTGAAGGAAACTATTCTTAAGAGTACATGTATGCTCTTAATGAAAAATAAGCATTGAAAGGCTAGATCTGGCATCAAATCTTTCAGAGATCACAGCAATTAGCTCTTCAAAGAAGAATGTTTCAGGCTAAGGGACAATAAATATCTGTAGTTGTCAAATAACATAGGGGCCTAGTCGAACAGAAGTTATGCCTCATATTAATTTTGTTCCAGAAAGTTTATTACTTATTGTGGATGTTTATATTTTGAATTCTGTAATGCTGATTAGGAAACTAACAAGAGATCCATTGCTTGTCCGTGGATATAAAAGACATTTGATGGTGATTGATTGATATATATATATATATATATATATATATATATATATATATATATATTTGTTTTCGTAGATTTTCACGGGTAAAGGTATGTAGGTCTTGGTGTATTCGGGTCTTGTCCCGTGTAGGATTGAGAATACCTTGGCAACGCTTTCGACGAAATCTCATCCATCATCTTCAGGCTGGTGTCTTCAGCTTCGTTCTCCTGGGACGTCGAAACGTTGCCAAGGTATTCTCAATCCTACACGGGACAAGACCAATACACCAAGACCTACATATATATATATATATATATATATATATATATATATATATATATATATCTGACGTGCGAACATTTTCATTCTATTTAAAGTATTCTTGAAATACAAACGAAAAGATAGAACAGCTTTTTCCCCCCTTGGAGAAGAGGAAAATAATTTCTGCTTTGATACTGATGTCAGTTTGTTCTATGTTCTTGAGTGACAAATATCAAAAAAAGCAGGTGCATACATATATTTATAGACACCTGGACAATAAAATCTGTTATTTGTTTTTGATAACTACACATTACTCATTCATAAGCATCACTCAGACTCAAGTTTTTTTATAAAGCAATTGACATAGAATACTTAACAGAGTATGGACTTCTGGGAGAATATGCTTGCCTCTTGTTTATTAAGTTGATTATTCTACTACAGGAACAGTTTTGACTTCTTTATGTGACCTTCCATTCTTTCTTGACTTTTGGTATAAGAAAAGCATATTGAATGTGATCAAAGTAATTTTTCTTTAGCATTCTTTCTTTTAGTACTCAGGCAGTTACCTTCAGGAAGCCCGCAAGCAGAATCTAAAGCCAATTCAGTGGTCTTCAGTTTCTGAACAATTTGAACAAATCAAATCCAGTTCACATACTTGCATTCTGTATGAAGCATTATATAATGTAGATCAGAAATATGCAACAAGGCATGTCATGCATCCTGACTTGATAACAGAGTAGACTTCATAATCAGTGATGATATGAGCTGGAAGCTGAAAATAATAATTTTAACATGTTCGTTTGTTTTCAAAATTTATAAAGCTGCCCCCCACAATTTATGACTCTGGGCAATGTTCACCAATAAAAGTAAACAATATAAACACCTATAAAAAGAAACAAACATTTTGCGCACCAAAACCACTGGAACTGAGAAAAGCCAATCACCTGAGCTGGTCCAGAGACATATCATGGCAGTTGGCTGTGAAGGCTACTGAAAGATAAAAGAGAGTCAGGAGGAATGTACCTCTATCATCCAGATTCCACATAGGTCACCAAAAAACATAACTAATGCCATCGTGGTACTATGTCCCAAAACTCAACTGAAAGGTGTCCAGATTATCTCTTATTTCTATAATATTTTGAACAATTTGACTACTTTCTCTTGCCTTCAGATGGAGACCAGACAAAAATTGTCCAGTTCTGTTTGATCCATTGACTTGTTAGAGGATTAGAATCATCCCCTTTTCTAAGTCCCATTTACTGTGGTGGTGCGGTGGTTAGAATGCAGTACTGCAGGCTACTTCTGCTGATCAACTGCTGCCAGCAGTTGGCAGATTGAATCTCACCAGCTCAAGGTTGACTCAGCCTTTGATCCTTCTGAGGTGGGTAAAATGAGGAGCCAGATTGTTGAGGGCGATAGGCTGACTCTGTAAACTGCTTAGAGAGGGCTGTAAAGCACTATGAAGTGGTGTATAAGTCTAAGTGCTATTGCTACCACCATATAAATCCATTGCAGGATTAGCATGGATCTAGAACACAGATGGTCAGACTAATAGGACTGTGGACTTTCTCCACTTATTCAAGCTCAAATTCCTTCTGCATAACTACATTGGAATGATATTGGAATGATTTATTCCAAAAAAAAATGAAAGAATTAATAGGACTCTGTTATCTGTGGTATAGAGGAAAGTATTGACTATGTTTGGGAGGATAAAAAAAACTTCACTGGTAAGATTATTTGAATTAAGTATTGGATATCCTTTAGAAACATTTTTTTTGCATGATGGAAATTATATTAAGTATTTTGTGGAATATTTTATAATCTGGAATTTGGGCCTTTTAAAATTATTACAAGTTTATTCTACTGGGGACAATAATAGGAAACATGCTAGACTTGTTTTGCAATTAAAATCAAGGACCAACTGTTTTTTAAGATGAATGGGTATGGCATAGAAGCACAGAATTATAAAATTTCTTTTTATTGAAGACAAAATCATATAAAATACTTCAACTTAAAAATACTTAAAAATGTGGCATAGTAAAATTTTAGAACGTACCAAATTTTTATTTCAGAGCTAAATATATGTAGTGAAAACGAAGTTCTTTTTCAGCATTTTGCAATGCAAGTTTTCTTTCCAAAGCCTTAAAGATACTCTACGTGTTTATTGAGGGAATAAGTGCATAATCATTTGTATTACAAAAAGAAAAGATTTGAGACATAATTATACAGTGGAATGCAAACTTGCATTCAAATGTTCACAATATTTATTATGCTTTCTCATAGATTTTATAAGAAAATCTCAAACTGATGAAACAGTGGATCAAAAGGAAGGTAAGAAAACAAGCAACTAAAATAAAAGAAATGTGTAGCATTAACATTGCAATAAACGTCCTGCGGTTTGGCTACTTAAATATTTTAGACATTAAATCGAAATTGGGGCTTGTCAGGTGGATTATGTAAAACAGCACTGCAGTCAATGAAGCCTGGAGAAAATGGGAAAAGAGACTAAAGAGATGATATTTAAAGAAGTAGGTCTCCACACTGAAACCTATTCCATTTATTCAGTAAGATTTATTTCTGAGCAAATAAGGATAGGATTGGGTAACATGTGTTTATTTAAATCAATCAATCACATAACAATCAACTACATCTTAGTTTGCAATCTTGTATAATAGATGGTATGTTTAAACAAACCCTTTATGTATTCAGTAATTATATGAAACAGAATATTTATTTATTATTTATTTATTAATTCGACTTATATGCCGCCCCCTCTCCCAAAGGACTCGGGGCGGCTCACAACTAAAATACAGTACAACAATAAATTACTAAAAAATTATATTAAACAAGTTATAAGCCGAATAAGCAATTGAAACCTCCAAGTTAAAAGCAAAACCCCAAGAGTCAACATAGCCCAGATTGTACAAACAGCCAGGTTTTTAACTCGTGGCAGAAGATGTGGAGATCGGGAGCCAACCGGAGTTCCAGCGGAAGAAGATTCCATAGAGCGGGGGCCGCCACAGAATAGGCCCTCCCCCGGGTTCCCTCCAAGCGACATTGTGTCGCAGACGGCACCCTGAGGAGACCCCATCTGTGCGCCCGTACAGGGTGGATATGCACATTTTGAAAGGCTCAATCAATAAAATATGTTCATCTAGACGGTGTGGATAAAATATGGTGTGTTTATAAAAACACAGTGCTCTCTCATTGCCCTATTTTGAGCTTCTTCCACTATTAACAAGATCTGTGCAGTGCACTCGTTGTCTACCAGTATAAACATTATCTAGCCATCTAGCTATCCATCTTGCATGTGCACACATACAATTATTATTACATTGGTACACAACAGCTGCTCTGATTTCTTTTAACTGCAAATTGGGATACAAGTAGCCCTCAGGTAACCCCAAAAATATATGGGCTTCTAACCAAATTGCCAGCCTGAGCTTTTGTGGACTAGTACACACATCTTCAGGTATAGTGCATTGTGATCCATGAAAACATTTGCAATTATAAACTGGTTAGACTTTAAGGTGCCACAAGATTTAGTATTACGTTTGCTGAACCTAACTCATGTGGTATTTCTCTTGGAGGTACAAAGGCAGGACTGTGGGAAATTCACTATTAAAGTGTGTCCTGTGATATTGTCATTTGTTATTTTTGAAGGCAATGTTATTAGCAAATAGAGCACACATTAAGAAGTTAACCTCAAATATGATGTACTAACAAAGCCATTCAGTAATTGTTACAGTTGAATTGGGTTTAAAATTGAGCATTCTTACATAAATCTGGGCAAACCAGCACAAACATAGAATAATCCAAGTTGATAATACATTGGCTATATTACATAGTAAGATCTGGTTATGACATGATGGTTTGAGAAGATTGTAAAAGAATGGGTGTGAACCTACAACATACTGAACTATAAACAGTAACTTTTTAGCTTAGCGAACTTAGCCAATATGTGTGAATGTACCAGAGATGGTATTCAGCAGGTTCTAACCAGTTCTGGAGAAACAGTAGTGGAAATTTTGAGTAGTTCAAGAACCGGCAAATATCATCACTAACTGGCCCCTCTTTTTTATTTTCTGCCTCCCGAGTCCCAGCTGATTGGCTGAGTCTTCTTTGTTGACTTACACAGGAGAACAAAGCTGGAAAGCAGGTTAAGTGAGGTGGGGAGGGAATGGGATTTTGTAGTAACCTTCCCCCAGGAGTGGGGAGGGAATGGAAATTTTACAGTATCCTTCCCCTGCCATGCCCAACAAGCCACGCCACACCCACCAAGCCACACTCACAGAATCAGTAATAAAACATTTTGAATCCCACCACTGGAATGTACAGTAACTAGTGGTAGAAGTAAACTAGTGAGATCAGATTAAAATTACAGGTGAATATTATGGGTGATAATTTCTTGAGAATGGCCACTCTATAAATCAGCATGACAATATTTGCAGGACAACTACTGAAGTAACTCTTTTGAACATCACTCTACATATGTAACTGCAATGATTATATTAAATGTTGGACATAGTCAGTGGACAATCAAACTTGCATTTTAGTTTATTATGTCTTAATTTTTTTTGTGTATTTCAGGCATCCCATTTTTGATGAATGCAGTATATGCATGGAATATAGCCAGTTTGCAAAAGCATTTTGGTTTATACATCCATAGTACGTGCAAGTTCTACACAGAAAACCTACCAGTATATATCATCCATTTAAACACTGTCAAATCCTATTTAATTTAATAGGAATTGGACATGTGTTTCAACATCTTTAATTGAATCAGTGGAATCTGAAGATGCTTAATGTTGGTTGGATGAACATGCCAAATGCATTTTGGATGTGTTACGGTGTCCATTAGATCTGGGATCAAGTCCATCGGCAATGTAAGGAATCATTAATTTAAAACCTGAAGAAGTGTTTCCAGTTATATGCTAGAGCAGTATCAATGTCTTTGTTTAAATGAGATCTCTCCTTTGCTAAATTAATACTCTTGCTAATTATCTTCTAGTTGCTGTTCAGTATTTGCCTAATTAGTTTAGCTGTGTCATCCTATTGTCAACTTGCAAATGATTCAATTAATCTTATCTTGTCTTCCCAATAGCCTTATGCTGAAATGAACAATGGCTCAGCATTTGTGTACATCTATCTTTAGGTATAATAATTGTGTTCTGTTGCAATTTTTTCTTATGGAGATATATATATATATATCTTGTGTGTGTGTGTGTGTGTGTGTATGTATGTATGTATGTATGTATGTATGTATGTATATATATCTTTTTATACTAAAGCTTCAGCTGTTTCAACAGTGACAACAATGTTCAAACTCTTCACTAAAAAAATATAGCCTGTATTCTGAAACTGAAGCCATAGCGAAAGGAAGGAAGGAAGGAAAATCTATTCAATTAATTTCCCATTGCAGGAATGTTCCAGAATGATGCATATCCTGGAAATTCAATTAAAACAGTTCAGAAGAATTGAATTCTTTATACCTTTACAGATTCTGAATTAAAATGTAGCTCTATTATCTCCAACATAATGAAGATCAAAACAGTGCCACATATGTAATGATTAAAATATCTATGCAATCCATTTTTAGTAAGAACATTCCAGTAGGAAAATCTAATAATTTAGTAGTGTCTTCTAATTTCAACCCCATAAAGCAGTGGTTGCCAACCAGTGGGCTGGGGACCACTGTTGGTCTGTGAGAAAATTTTGGTGGTCCATAGAGAAATGTCACCCCCAAAGCAATTAATCCAGGCTACGCTGGAACACAAGGTATGCTGCCCACATGGCTGTGGGAACATAAGGCCTGTGTCAACACGAGGTAGTGAAGGAGGGGAAGGGCAGAAGGTGGGAACTTGCCACTCACCCCACATGCCTCGCCTGGCCACTGGGCTGCTTCTTTCCGCTTCTTTCTTCTTCTGCTTTTGGCTGCATGCAAGGAAAGCAGCAAAAGTCTTTCTTTCTCTCCCCCAAACTCTGCCAGAAATGAGTCTTTGGGACCCTGCAAGGCCTCCTGCTCCAAGAGGCTGCGCTGGCATGACAAGTCTCACAAAGACTCATTTCTGGCAGAGTTTGGGGGAGAGAAAGAAGACCTCTGCTGCTTCTGCTGCTTTCCTTGCATGAAGCCAAAAGTCTCTCTATCTCTCTTTCTCCTGCTGAGAACTGAGCTAGAGAAGGTATCCTGTGATCCCAAATAAAGAATGATGGATCGGTAGGAAAACGGGGTGGGGAATTTTCCTGCAGACTTTTTTGGGGATTTTCCCAGGGTCTCTGGTCTGTGGGATTTAAAATTATGAGTTTGGTGGTCCCTGAGATCCAAAAGGTTGGCAACCCCTGCCCTAAAGGATATAGTTTGTTTGCTTGTTTGGTATAGAATCACTATAAACCCTGTTTATATTCTTTTCATAACTAAGATTCTATTTAAATATCAGTTTTAATATCAGTTTTTTTCCCCAAAAAAATTCCAAAAAATATTTCTGGGGATGATCATTCTAATGTGAGAGGACACAGAAATCTAGTCAAATTTAAGAAATTCAGGCACCACTAAACATGGCCTTATCTCTCCTGTCGAGATCAATAGAATATAATATGTTTTTACCTTGTGCCTGAAGTTTATTTTGGTTTTGGATAGAGATTATAATTAACTTTCTTAATTGCTTTTATGGAACAAAACTGTGTTATGCCAAGCAGGTTAATATCATGGACAAGAACATGACTCAAGGCTGTGACATATAAAAGGTATGTTAATGAAGGGCAAAGGAAAATGTAATTGCTCTCATGCAGTTTTGCAGAATTTCAGGGAGGGTCCATGGTTGGGAATTTACAGATTTGTCCCTTTTTAAAACATTTGCCAAGGGAAAAAGTTCAACTCAAACACAAAACTCCCTCGAATCCTAACCCTGCGAAGCTTCATAAATGTTGGTACACTTTGATGAAATTGACAATAAGAATTTTAATGGATAAACAATAAAAGAATAAAATAATAAAAGAACCTTGGTGGTGCAGGCTGTTAAACACCTAGCACTTAGCACCAGCTGCCTGTAATTAGTGCAGGCTCGAATCCCACCAGGCTCAAGGTTGACTCAGCCTTCCATCCTCTTGGGGTAGGTAAATTGAGGACCCAAGATTGTTGGGGGCAATAAGCTGACTTTGTAAAATGCCGCTTAGTAATAAGCAGGCATATACAATGGAATGAAGGCACATTGGGTTGCGCTCCAAAAATTGTAAGCCGCTCTGAGTCTCTGGAGAAGGGCGGCATATAAATGCGAATTAAAAAAAACACAAATGTACAAATTAGGATTAGGCTTAAAGGCAGTCAGCATTATGACTCATCTCTGCCTTTGAGCCTAAACTGAAGCAAGTGTGAAGCCCTTCCCCTCCTTTGTTTTTTTTATATTTTTGAACTTGTTTCCCTTATTTATCCTTTCCCAAATGTTTCCCTTTACTTTTTTTATTTTATATCTTATTGAAATATAATAAAGTTGATTTGTTTTAAAAGGACTCATCTCTGCGTTCATCTTCTGACTGCACAACATTTGCCTAGAACAGAGCTATAAAAATGTCAACTGCAAACTGCATGTACCAGGTTCTGTTTTGTGGCTACCAGAACTAAAAACTGGATTTTGGGGGTGGGTGGGTGGGTTGTATTATTGAGGCTTGGGATTAATGCAAGCAGCAAAATGATGCTTAAATCTTGCCTATTATTTCAGTCATCAAACCTCCTGAGTAATCCAGGGGTCATTCTGAAATATTTTGCCTTGATACTCAGATTAATTACATTGGATTACTGTAAGATGCTTTATGTGGGGCTGGTGCCTGAGAATGATTCAGCTGGTGCAGCTACTCTTAAGTTATTTACCAGTACTTCTTACTGCATATTTGTCACTTCTTGCACTGCAAGATCTGCATGAGGTGGCAATCATTTTTAGATTATTGCTCTTGGCCCTAAACAGGTCAAGGGCATGTTATCTGAGGACTGCTTGCTTCCATAGAGGCCTGGCTGATCTTCAACTTATGTGTTGATCCTGTTAAGAGATTGATTGTATTCACTTTCTGGATATGGCATGGTAGCTGTTCACTGCTGTGGCCTAATGTCACACAGTGATTATCTACAATGCCTCTGGTAGTAATCCTTTCTTTTGTAAAATTAATTAATTAAAAAAAAACCTTCATTTTCCTAGAAGTTCTCTTCATTTCTTCCATGTCTTTTTGCAATTCCTTACTAATAATTATTCCCTTTATTTTGTGGGTTTTTTCTCTTCTGGGTCATAAATGTTTTTAATGGAAAGCTCTACAAGATTTCT
>CM019159.1:23125016-23151767 GCA_009733165.1 Naja naja | reverse complement strand
CAAAGTTGTTAAATTGTCAAAGTTGCAGACCCCTGTTTTAAAGTAATTATGTTTGGAAAATATATTCCACAAGGACTCTGTTTCAGATTCACTTTACATAGAAACAAATTCAAATGAAATTACATATGTTAGCAATTTAAAAAGTTGGCTACTCAATATTGCATATTTTCTTTACCCATTCCAAAGGCACTCATGCCAATGTGGCCACTTAAAAGTGTTACAATTACAAAGAAAAAAATGCAATTCAGCATCCCTTCAAAATTAATGCACAGGAATCAGTCTTTTGCATCTATTAAACCAAGTTCCATAATGGGTAAAAAGAGCCTACGGCCAATTTGGTCGCCTAATTCAAAGAGCTCTTTTTTGGGAGGACGGAGTAACTCTTAAGTTCTTTGTTTTCCTGTGTCCTTATTGCTTCTTTCTTGCATTTTTTCTTTTTCTGCAGTTTGCCACTGCACTGACAAACGAGAGTAATCAACCCAGCAGCAGAGAGACAGCTGCTGAACATTTTTTCCTGCTCCATAGCCTGTGTCCAGAAAACATTCTACTGTTAGAAAGCCTTGAGTGATAAACTTCAGAGTTAAAAAAAGAAGAAGCTGCAGCTGATAATTTTGATGTTAAGATAAAAATTAAATTCGGTAATTTTAAGATCAGATAAAATTAGAGAAATCTATTTTAAAAAAATAAATTAATGGGACTTAAGAAAAATATAATGAAAGAGGTTTGTGCACATTCAGGTTTTATTCTGGACCACTATCTGCTATGAACATTCCTACTTGCTCCTTAAGCTGGTCGTCAAGATCACAATTTATTTCATTTATTTATTTAAATTTAATAACCACCACAATCATTGAACACTGAGCAGGGCACAAAACTAAAAAAAAAACCAGACATTAAAACAGCTATTAATCATAGGCAGCCAAACTAAAATGCTCTAATAATAAAACAAAACCAGAGACATTTGACAAATAACATCAACCCCAGGCCCTGGACTAAAACCAGATTTTCAAAGCTTTCCAGAGTCATAGGAGAAAGGCTGTTGTCCTTATTCCTGGGGAGACCTTGTCCCCAAGGTAAAGGGCATAATAGAGAAGGAACGCCTTAGTCCCACAAGCTGCAACATTTAATGAAGAGAACATAGAGCACACCTTTGCTGCCAGATTGTACTGAGGACAATAAACAATTGGAGACAAGCAATACTCAGATATGCAGTCCCCTCTGCCGTACAGGGCTTATAGGTAATAGCCAACAACCTGAATTGCATTTGGAAGCCACTGGCAGCCAATGCAGCTTGTGTAGCAGTGGTGACACATGGGCACATTGAGCGCTGCCCATTACTGCATATTAAATCAGCTGTAGCTACTGGGGGCCCAAACAAGCAGAGTCTTGTTAACATTGAGCAGTCTGTTCTACCCTATACAGACCTGAAAAACCTTCAGACACTGGTCAATACAGCGATAACTTCACCTACACAGCTTGGGCTGGTAATGTAGAGCTGACTATCATCAGCATCCTGATGATACTGCACCCCAAAGTAGTGGCAAATCTAGCAGAATGAAGATCATCAAGCCCAGAAGCATCCCACACGCAAGGAGCCATGAATTAATCTCTTTCCATCTGTCATCATCAACTGGAACTGATCCCTGAGGAACCATCGCTGCACAGTGCCCCCTACTCCTATCCCCACAGCTAGTCCAGAAAGATATTATGGTCAACAGTATTGAAAGTCATTGAGAGAACAAGGGGCACTAGGATGGATATACCATGCTCTGCCACACATCATGAGCATATGTGACCAATACTGCCTCCACACTGTACCCTAGCCTGAAACTAGACTGAAATGGATCCAGATAATAAGATCCTCTGTTGCTATCATGCAACCACTTTTTCCACAACTTTCTCCAGAATGGATTGATATAACTGAATGTTTACTTGATCAGCGATGGCAGTGTATCTGAAATTGGCCACTTGTCCACAATCTACTTGGGCACGTATTTGCTTAAAAAAGGCATAAACTTTTAACCTGTTGTGGTTCGTCGGCAGCCAGCAGAGGTATCAGACAGTGAGGACGAAAGGGAACCTGTCAGGGAGTCTGGTGAGGACTTGGACAAGGGTCCTGCATCCATGCAGGGAATGGGGCCAGGACCATCTGAGAGTGGGATTATGCCTTCCGAGTCTGGCAGCAGCAAAGCAGAGGACCCCAGGGAGCCTGTTCCTAGTGCACATGTGCGCAGGGCTGCTAGAAGAAGAGAGCAGTTGAAGCAGCAGGGGGTGACTTGGGAGTAAGGCTGGCAGGTGATTGACCCTAACCCATCAGGGATAAAAGTCAGCCCTCGGTGACGTGCTCTTTGCAGGAAGCAAAGAAGTTCATTAGATTCTGATTCCTCATTGAAGCCCTGTGAACTCTGGTTTGTCTTTGCTGGAACTTCTGTTGGTTTATATTCTAGTAATTGGACTTCTGTTTCTTGGCAGCCTTCTACAACCCTGAAAGGTGTGAGCTTATCTCAGAGAATTGTGTCTAATGATTTTTGGCTGGGAATGCAAGAAATTCCCAGCGTTGCATTAAAATAGGTTTGATTTTACACTCACTTTGTATTTCCTTAATTTGGACAAAGCCTGGGTCAGAACATAACCTATTATAAAGGTAAGGTGTATATTCAATCATACGTACCAGTTCCTTTGCTTAAATATGGAGGCTTGAAGAATTTCACAACTCCATACAAGTTGACAACACTTTCATTTTTAAGGTGATTCAGAGAAGTGTATGTGTATTTGGGAGCAACTTGCTGGCAAGATAAAATAAAAATGATCCAATTAGAAAATAATCTACGGCAAACTCATCAAAATTTTGTGACTGAACTTTTTTTGTTAAGATTTAACATAGTAGAAACTATTATGAAAAAAGAGCTTTTTCCCATATAAACTAGAGGTCAGCTAATTTTTCAAATAGTGGATATCATCATGCAAATTCATATAATGCCTTATACACTATAAATAATATATTATATACTTATATATTAAACAGAGAAGCAGATGTCCCAAAGGTGCTTTTCAAGAGGCAACTGGATTTTCTAGTTTTTCTTTGAAGATATTTGGCTTCTCATCCAATAAGCTTCTTCAGCTCTGACTGGATGGTGGGGAATGGAAGGATTTATTGAAAGAGGGGTCAAAGAGGCCACCTATGTCAAAGCTAAACAGCCTTCTCTCAACATAGGGGGAGGGATATGGCACCATCTATCTCCAGTCTACAACACAGTCCTCTCAACAGAAGTCTGCACACCCATTTCCACCATTCAGGTGATCCTGATGACACAGATAAACCTCCAGGTGACCTTAATGACTCACTAAAACAATGCAAATGACCAGCTGCCTGCAAGGAGTATAAATCCTTCCATTTCCCACCATCCAGTCAGAGCTGAAGAAGTTTCTTCTTCAAGAAGTTTCTTGAATGAAAAGTGAAATGTCTTTGAAGAAAAATAAGAAAGTCTAGTTGCCTCTTGAAAAAGCAGCTTTGGGACAACGGTGACCTGGAGGACTGAGAATCTCCATAGACATACAGAATAATACCGTGATAGAAAAAAGTGAGGGCTTTTTTGTAATCATGGAGTAAGAGTGAATTTAGTAAATATTCATATTTGCTGCACAGAAAACCAGAAGCTTTTTCTATTTTTTTTATTATTTTGGTACTTTTGCTTTTCTTCTTTTTCTTTCTTTTACTGTTTCTGTTCTTCATTGGTTTGTTAGTTTTTAGGGATTGCTTTTAAAACCTTTAATAAAAAGCAAGGGGCTTTTCACTTGCAAGCAAAGTGTCTTTTCAATTTATTTGCACTATTATAAGAGCTAATTCTCCTCCCATGTTATGAAAAAAGATATATATCCTCTATATATACACAACCATTCAGTATCTTTGGCAATAGCGTAACATTATTTTCTTCCTGGACATTTTCTGACTTTACATTGAGCCCACCAATCTCTTAATGCAAAATAGAGAAAACTTATTTTTAGATATTGAGCCCACAAAATTTAATTGATTCAGATTTACCATGGATGCTGTTTCTGCCCCAGTCACGTTTCGTGATGATCCAGTACAAACCTGGGGGGGTTAAAAAGATTCTTAGCACTATAAAAAACTTGAAGTAATTTCAGAGTCTTCATGCCAATATTTTAACAATATTTTCATTAAATATTTATTACAATTAAGCACTAAATTAAATATTATATCAGAAATGGACATTTATTTCAGGTGCTATAGAAAAAGCTAAAATGAAAATGATCTCAAGAATAAGATGTCATTTTCTTGTTCAGTGAATCTATTTGGCTGTTACTTTGCCAAATAGATTCACTGCCAATTTACTATTTTGAAAACATAACACTAAGTATATTCTACCAATTAGAAACATCCTACCTATGGATTTTATTTCTCTTATAACACTTAATTTCTAAGTTTTATAAATTCATTTTTGGGCTTGTAAATTGTTTAATTTCTTTTTAATTATTTATTGTTATTGTTTTAGCTGTGAGCCGCCCCGAGTCTTCAGAGATGGGGCGGCATACAAGCCTCAAAAATAAATAAATAAATAAATAAATTACATCAATAAGGGACAAGGAAAAATTCAGATTTTTATAACTTAGATATTTAGATTTAAAGATCCAGAAATATAGCATTATCTGATATTTTAACTAAAATATCTATATCAGAGAGCGAGAAAACAAACAATTTTCTAATAGTATATAGTAATGCTCCTTTTAAAGCAACTATAAAATTTATATTGGTTTTGTATTTTTAACTTTCTCTTTAGTTCCATATTTATTTATATTCTGCTTCAAAAATTCCCAGCAACCATCATAAAAACAATATAAAACAAGCATCATATAAAAAATAAATTATTCTTTCTTCATTATTTGTGTTATCTACTGAAAATGACCTCTAGTGCTCCTATTTACTAGAAAGGAAAAATATAAAACAGAGAGGTAACTTTGAAACTCTGTTAAGCATCATAACTGATTTCTATCCAGCAGCTTCTAATCTACAAAAGGGACAAGTATATGTATCATTGTAAAAGTTCTAGATTTTAATTAATTTTAATTACCATAGTCATCTTTTAAAATCATTGCCTAAGTCAACTACAGATTAAGTGTAAATGGAGAGAATGAGGGGGGGGGAAAAACCTGCTCAATGTACATAGATTGTTGAGCCGGCTTCATCAGAGACTTCCACCTGACACCCATGCCTACAGGGATCATTAGTGGACTTTGCCAAGCTGAATCCAGTCACCATGATGATATTCTATAGAAAACAAATGAAAAAGCAAATTAGCATGTTATTATACCTGTCACTATTGTTATACCATTTACATCACATCTTTTAGCCCTACCTTTTAAAAATGATAAAAAGAATCTGACAAGAGCCCAGTGAGGGTATGCTACCAGTAGTAAAAAAAAGCCAAAGATCATCTGAGAGAAGGAAAAAAATCCTCCAACAATCATCTGAGAGGAAAAAGAAAAGCACAGAATTAGCCCTCTGGCCCATCCCGTGTTTTTCTCTTGTTTATCCTCTTAGCTGATTGGCGCTGCAGGTCTCAGCTGGTGTGATGAAAGCTGCGCACCTGGCGTTAGGCAAAGCATGCCCACTAAGCCACGCCCACTTAACCGGTGGTAAAACAATTTGAATCCCACCACTGTAAGAGCCATGATGCTACAGTGGTTAGAAGAGCAACCAGGATGCTTAGGGGACTGGAGACTAAAACATATGAAGAACGGTTACAGGAACTGGGCATGGCTAGTCTAGGGAAGAGAAGGACCAGGGGAGATATGATAGCAGTCTTCCAATATTTGAGGGGCTACCACAGAGAGGAAGGGGTCAAGCCATTTTCTAAGGCACCCAAAGGCCAGACAAGGAATAATGGATGGAAACTGAACAAGGAGAGATTTAACCTGGAAATAAGGAGAAACTTTCTGACAGTGGGAACAATCAACCAATGGAACAGAAGTTCCCCTTGTAAGTTGTGGAAGCATCATCACTTGAGACTTTCAAGAAGAGATTTGAGTGCCATTTGTCAGAAATGGTGTAGGGTCTCCACTTGGGTGGGGGTTGGACTAGATGACCTACAATATCCCTTCCAACTCTGATTATCTGTTATCTGTTAGGGAAACTCTGCTCACTGCCTAGAGTTTGATTCTGACCAGCTCAAATTTGACTCAGCCTTCCATCCTTCCGAGGTCAGTAAAATGAGGGCTCATATTGTTGGGAGCAATATTCTGGTTCTGTAAACCGCTTAGAGAGGGCTGTAAAATGCTATGAAGCAGTATATAAGTCTAAATGCTGGTGCTATTGCTATAATTTTGAAAAACACTAAAATGAATAAAATGACACAGAACCTAACTGCCCATTTTAAGATGAATAGTGTCTCCATATATTATAATCTTTAACAAAGAGAAAACGCATGTTAAAAAACAGAAAAGCCTTTAAATAAATGCAATAACAAAAAATGCAGTACAAATGAAAACAGAATGGATTGCATAGAATATAGGTTTGTAGCTTATCATTGGTTAAGAAACCGTGATTGTAATAGCAATCTGGTAAGAACTGAGTAACAGAAAAACCCAACAGCAGAGATCTGAACTACAAATATCAGTCTGAATGATGTCTGTATAATTATAACTAAACATGTTATATATGGTAAATTTAAAATAAAACCCACTTTAACCAAAAGTACATGTAATTTTTTTCATGCTAGAAAAGATGTTTAAATGTTTATTTCACATATTTGTTTCTGACTACTATGGTAAGCAAAGTAACCATTTAAATTAATGAGGAAATAAGGCAAACCAAGATCAGATGTAGAAATGTGCAAGTATAAAAGCAATGGGTCACTAAGATAATTATAAAAACATTAAGTTTCCTTAAAAAGTCATTTTTTATAATAATAAAAAGATAAAACTAATAGAATGTCTTTAAAAGAAGAAATGCAAATAAAAAAATATTTCTTGAAAAACTTAATTCTTAAAAAAAAACCTTCACCAATATATTTTATAAATCACAATATGAATATAAATACAAATATACACATATTTTTCAGCACAGATGGTATTAACTGAAAGCCAAATAGTTATAAAGTCAAAAATGTCACTTTACGAAGAGTGACTTTTATAATGAAGCTTTCCACTACATGCTTTCTAAACAGTATTTTAAATGTCAATAACCTGAAAACTGCACTGGAGAAATAATACAATAATTCTTGCAAGTGACGATGAAATGAAGCCAATCTAAGTCAGACTATATTTGCTTGTCAGAATTAAGAAACCCAGAAATTTCTGAAAAACTCTCTTTTATGCATACACACACAGAGGCAGAAAAATAAAAAAATATTTTCTAATATCTCCAGGGCAGTGACAGAGCTTATTCCAGTTTAAGTACAGTATAAATCATGTTTGATGTTTGACATTAAAAGAGGTTGTAGGTCTGATGGACTTGGAAACAATTCTGTGAAAATGTATTTACTCCCTTTCAGCAAGTGTATTGCAATTCTTGAAGCCAAAGTTGGTGCAACCAGATGCTGAATTTAAAGGGCCAATTACATTTTCACAATGTCATATTGTTTGCAGATGACTTTATGAAACCAATGAACTGCACTGTGCTGTTATTTGTTCATTCTGACTGACTTTTAATATTCAAAGGGCCCACATAAAGCTCTTGTAGCTTTCAATGAGGAAATGTCAGTGTTTACAAAATCCAAAGGGTGGCTGTAAATTTTTCACCAAATTGTATATGCACATTCCACTGAAAATGATGGACTCATGCAGAAGTGCTACTTCAATATTTCAATATTATTCAGTTACATTTTATGTTCTCAAGATGGGCCCAAATTAGGAAAAAGAACTGTCTTAACAAAAAAAAAAAAGTGCGTATGAGTACGGGTATATATGTGTTTATTCCTTGAGCCAGACTTAGCTCCTGGCAACTTGTATAGTAATGTCAGCGGCTTTCTTGACAAGCTTTTTCAAAGGTAGTTCTTCCTAGTTCACAGAGAGATTAACTGGCCTAATGTCATGCAGTTGGTTTTGCGCCTAAGGCAGGACTAGAACTCACACTTTCTTGGTTTCTAGACTGCTGCCTTAATCAAACCGCCTTTTTTTTTACAAATAATAGAATGCATAAAAGTTTGTGGAGATTTTTTATCAATTTGCTGTCCAGCTTACTTTTCTCCTTTTCCCTATGGGAAATTCTGAATCCAGAACTGGAATCCACTGTAAATGGAGATGAAATTAAACATAGATAAGGAACAGTTAATTGCGCTTACTAACAAAGCCTGCCCCAGAGGTCCAGATGTAACCTTCCTGATGGAATTTAGAAAAAAATATTTTTAAAAAATTAAGCTGTCCCATAGAACTTTCAGTTTCTTAAGTTGCATGGCTGTAGGAAGACAGTCTCCAAGATGAGTGAATCATGCAAGTTTTTAAAGTTTAACTCTTTAAAATCTGCTCTTATATTTATTATGGGTAAGTTACAAACAGTATTCAAGAGTACTACAACACATTAAAAGTAAATAAAAACTAAACAAACAAATAAGAGGGATCTGTTGATCCTTTGAAAGAAGTGCTTTGGAAGATGAGGAAGCACATCTTTTTAGAGAATTGTTTTACAGTTTCCAAAGATAAAGTAGGCCTGAAAACAGTATGAGGGCTTTAACCATGAGAAAAAAGATCCTTGATAAGCATATTCTGTTTGATCATAAATCCATACATGATCTCTGTTGGATTGCCACTGAATGCTACTACCATAGACACTGTCTTATATTTTTTTGGCTCCCAAAAACACACTAGGTCTTATTTTCGGGGTAGGTCTTATATATTTATGGTGCCAAATAGTGGGTGTGAGTGGGGGTGTTTCGGTGCATGGTTGCTCCCTGAAAAGTCTTCCTGGAACTGGAGATTTACACTAGGTCTTATTTTCGGGGTAGGTCTTATATTAGGGCAGGTTTAGAAAATAGTGCTAGGTCTTACTGGGTAGGTCTTATTTCGAAACAGTAGAAGTCAGTAAGTGCTACAGCTGCTATAATTTTAAAACAGGCTCCTTCCTTCCTTCCTTCCTTCCTTCCTTCCTTTCCTTCCTTCCTTCCTTCCTTCCTTCCTTCCTTCCTTCCTTCCTTCCTTCCTTCCTTCCTTCCCTCCTCCCTCCCTCCTCCCTCCTATTTATTTATTTATTTATTTATTTATGAATGAGACTTACTTGCCGCCCTATCTCCCGAAGGACTCAGGGCGGCTTACAAAATAAAAATACAAATATACAAATATTATAAAACTATTACACCTAAGGTCTCATAAATATGCCAATTAAAACTATACTAAAACCCCTCCCCCCCCATCAGTCCGGGTAGGCCAGTTGGAACAGCCAAGTTTTTAGGTCACGGCGGAAGGAGCGGAGGTCAGGGGCCACCCGGAGTTCCAGGGGAAGCTGGTTCCACTGAGAAGGCCCTACCTCTGGGAACTGCCAGCCGACATTGCCGAGTCAACGGCACCCGGAGAAGGCCCTGTCGATGGAAGCGCACGGGACGCTGGGAAGCTGTTATCCCAGCGTTACATTACTTGGATCACACAATCTCTTTATCTTATCAGTGGAGCTGGCTGCCCACATTTTTCTTTAGAAAAAATTCACTGTTCATGCTATAGGCTTTAAAGCCCTTAATGGTTTTTGAAGAATCTGCAATTCATTTGATTAATTATGAATCTGTGCAACTTTTTAAAAAATCACCTATTGGAGCCTTTCACAATTGCTGTTGCTTAAAACCATTAGTGACTTTCTATTCATACTTTCTTAGTATTAGCACTCCATTCCATTTTATACTTGGTCACTTTGTTCTGTATTGATATTCCTTCAAAAGCTACCATTTTTTTTTCCAAAGGAGTATTTGCCTCTGCTGTTTCTTAAGCTTCTTTATTGATGTCAACTTTGTTTTTGTTAGTTTTAAAATTTTTCACCCATTTTGGGACACTTATAGGAGAAAGATTGAATTAGAGTTGGCAAAGGAGATTCTCTCCAATTCCGTACTTCAAAGAGATAATTTTTATATAAATGAGCCTTGGTGGTGCAGGCTGTTAAACACCTAGCACTCAGCTCCAGCTGCCTGCAATTAGTGCAGGCTCGAATCCCACCAGGCTCAAGGTCGACTCAGCCTTCCATCCTCTCGGGGTAGGTAAAGTGAGGACCCAAGATTGTTGGGGGCAATAAGCTGACTTTGTAAAATTGCCGCTTAGTAATAAGCAGGCATATACAATGGAAGGAAGGCTATTGCTGAGTGAATTGGGTTGTGCTCCAAAAAATTGTAAGCCGCCCTGAGTCTCCGGAGAAGGGCGGCACATAAGTGCGAATTAAAAAAAAATGTATTCATTGAAAATATTTATACCATACAAGTTGCTAGTACCAGATGAATGTGTCCAAGGAATTACCAGGAGTCAAACTCAATTCAAAATCATTTCATGTTCTTATTCTTAATAGTAGGTTACACAGAATTTAATACATTTTGCTTTTTCAATAGTATGCTTCTAATTTTGTACAAACAGATTAATCTTCTTAGGTAGCAGATGAGGAAATCGATAAGGGCCTTATTGATCCTGTAACTTTTATAAAAGTGCATATGAACAGAAGAAGTTATTCTGTCAACTGTCTGTTCTACAAAAACAACACACAGTTGGATTTCAGGATATTGAGATAATGATGCTGTTGCTCAGGTTGACATATAGCCTTAAATCTTATCTCAGAAATAATAGAAGAATCTTTCCTGGTTTTGGTATAGAATAACCTATGTTTTCTTGCATATGAAAGAAATTCTGTGAGCTGGACAGCTGCATTAGCTCTAACATATTCATTTCTTAAGTCATTCAGCTGCTCCCTTATAGCAAACAGAAATGGTATTGGATTACAATGGTTTGTCTAAAAATATGTGAATGGTTGTAAGACCATTAGAAGTCAACTGAGAGAGTAAGAAAAAAAAAGTTAACTGCAGATGATCTTCTAAACAGCTTTATCATACTACCATGCAATTTTTTAAAAAAAAGATGAGGCAAAAAGAAGACAACCAGCAAGAAATGTGGGGAAAATAACAGCGAACATTGATTAATAAATTAAAGATATATAGAATGGTATTGCAATGTCACAGGTATCAATTGGGTAAACATAGATATACAATCTATATTAATATTACTAACAATAAAAATAAAATCACTTACTCCTTGTTGGACAACTTTGGCACAATCTTCTGCCAGTTTCCCAAATATTAAAATATAGATGCTGCTATTCCTGGAAGATGAGTTTTCTGATTCTGGAAAGATAAATATCACAGTCACTATTTGCATATGTCTCATACAACAACAACTCCTGCATTTGCCAATATTATGACTAAGCGTACCAGATTATTTCTCATCAGAGGGAAGCCTTATGACCATTAAGAAGAAAACACTTTATTTATATGCAGTAAGTGACTAGGTCACAGAACATTTTTAATAGGAAAGGATACTTAAAGAATTGTCCCCAAGTCATTCTACAAGCAAAATTATGCTCATCTCGTTTCACTTTACAGGTAGGCATAGTGAACAAACACTAAAAAGCAAGATTCATAGCTTGTAAAGATTTTGTTCTCAAATTGTATCTAGCGTTATTTACACTGCACACAGACCATGCATCCAATCCCTCAGGCACTATATAAATGTTCTGTGATCATTCACTGCTGTTCTATTCTGTATATCTTACCCACGTCATCCATGCTGAACACACACCTTGTTTGATAAACCTAACCAAGAATATAATCGTAAGAATATAGTGCTCATTGTGCTGAAATACCTTGAAGTACTATCTTGAAGAAAGGTGTCCCATTTCCAAGATTAATCAATTGATAGGAAGTAACAAATGATCCCTAAAACAGAGAAAATACATTTTGAAACTTTATAAACAACCATATTCAGAACTTAAAACTATACCTTTAAACATACCTTTAAGGGCCTTGGTGGTGCAGGCTGTTAAACGCCTAGCAGTTAGTTCCAGCTGCCTGCAATTAGTGCAGGCTCGAATCCCACCAGGCTCAAGGTTGACTCAGCCTTCCATCCTCTCGGGGTAGGTAAATTGAGGACTCAAGATTGTTGGGGGCAATAAGCTGACTTTGTAAAAATGCCGCTTAGTAATAAGCAGGCATATACAATGGAATGAAGGCTATTGCTGAGCGCATTGGGTTGTGCTCCAAAAAATTATAAGCCGCCCTGAGTCCCCGGAGAAGGGCAGCATATAAATGCGAATAAAAAAAAAAAATCTGCCCACATCCCTCTGAAAAAATTCTAGAATACTAAAGAGATTCAGGGGATTTTACAGAAGCAGAAAAATTAAGAGAATGTTCCAAAAAATATAAATATAAGGCAAATACAACCTGGCAAGACAACATCATCACTTTTCGGTCACAAGAAATTCTCAGTGGAAGTCAATACAGTTAGATAAAATAATAAATTTCATTTCCCTTCAAAGCAGCATTTACACAGTGGACCATTGACAATACGTATTATGGTTGGGGTGATGATGATTCAGGCTGCAATCCTAACTTCATTAACCTGTCATAGATATCCAAAAAAATAAAAATAAAGAAAAGAAAAAGAAAACCTTTAAAAAAAAACCTGTCATAGATATCGATGAATTTAGTGGAACTTATTTCTGAGCAAGCATAGAACTTTGTTGCTGGCCATTTTGAAAGTGTTTTGTAAAACTGACAAAATTGAGTTAAAATATTTTTCTAACAAAACTCCTGTGGCTCTTCCTAATGCTTCTTTTTTACTTTGTAGTTCTCAGTTCACCCATTATCAGCAATGAAAAACACATAATCTTTGGCTTAATGTCATGCACGCTGTATATATGAATATCAATGAAGTCTGATTGCATGATTTTTCTGCAGAGCTCCTTCGGAATAAACATAAGTAGCATGTAAACAGAAGTTGAAATACTTGCTCAACATCAAGGAAAAGCAAAGATCCCTAAGACAGACTGGAATCTGTATATAAAAATGTCAGCAACAGGCCTAATATTTTGTTGTACCTTGAATCACATAGCGTATATTCCAAATCATTCCCTTTATATTGGAATAACTTCCCTTTATATTGGAATAACTATGGCACAAAGAAAATTGCTGACAGAAATAGAATTCATTCTATATTGAAATATTTTAAAAAAACCTTCTGATATGTTTACCAATTTAAAAATGGCTAGTAGACTTTATAAATGATTTAAAATAAAAGTAAAAAAAATCCTAATAATTCACCAGATAGGTTTTGATTCCAGCACTGTTAGCTTTATATTCTAAAGATTTCTCCAGCTGTAATTCTGTATCAGTAAAACGAAGTTGTATATTATATACCTGCATAGAATAAAATTGCCTAGGATTGTGCGTTTAGAAAGCACTCGTGTCTCTTCAGAAAAAGAAATAAAAAAAATTAAAATTAAAATATGAATGGGTCATATGGATTCCAATATCTATGGAAAAGATTCACTTAAAAATCCATTTGTTTTCTAAATATCTATATTCTAGACCTATGGTTCTTAAACTGAGGTTAATTTGGGTAAATCCTAAGGGTGAGACTAATTTGTGTGTCAAACATTCAATTTAAAATTACCAAGTTGCTTGTGTAAAATAGTCTGGATTTGGGGGTCTTTTTTTCACAGGAACTGATATTATTCAAGACAAGGAAAATACCTATTTTAAGGAGCACTAGATTTAAACTGAAGCAATGCAAGGCAGACACTGAATAAAGAATCTTCCTGTTTGTAGGAATAAAACATATACATGAGATTAACTTTGACTGAATCTAATGCTTGTTACAAGAGGGGTAGGCTATCTAGTTACAAGAGGCGAAGGTACAACCACCCAGAGATGCTGGGAGTCAGGTGGTACAATATATTGTATTATAATTATTATATTATATAGTTATTATATTATAGTTATAAGTAAAGTTAGCCAGATGTTCAGATTGGATTTTCATCCATCCATCGAGTCCTGACCAAGCTCCTGGGATAGGTAGATGCTGTTTAGTAATATTAAAGACATTATTATTATTATTATTATTATTATTATTAATAATAATTCAGAGCTTTGGAATTCCGAAGAAACATCTATCTGCCAAACATTTGGGGCCACGATCCAAAGACAATCCTCCCTAGCAAGTGGGCTGTTTTAAGAATTGCAAATTGCATTCACTTATTTGGGAATGCGTCCCAGTGGATTAAATAAACCCATTTTTGAAAATTAAATATACCCCATCCTCCTTGAGCACGTTTAACGTCGGAAAACTAAAGGCAGGGCAACTTTTCTGCAGCCCGTAACTCCACCCGTATTTCAAGGCTGGCATCTGAAATGCCTCTGAAATGCATGAACTGCCTTTACCTGGATGTATTGGTTCGCATAATCGCGCCCCAGCTGCAAATGTTCGAGATCGACTTTCTGTAGGTGGCTGGGCAGAGAATTTTTTACCACTCTAAGGGACCCACTCAATACTTCCAGAGGCATGGCGCTTGATCCGGACCCACATTTAACGGGAAAGATCCGTAAAGTGGGGGAGTGTAAACGGTTCTTCCCGGGACCAACCCGCGAACCTGCAGCGAAATCCTCTTGGCTTTCTGCTACCAAGCCGTTCTAGCCTTTCTCACTCTATCATTTGCGACCCGGAAATTACAGACCAGGAAAGATGCGCCTGCGCTCTTGGCAGAGTGAAGTTCTGCGAGCGATCTGATTTGTCCTTCTTGCTATTGGGGCGAGCTGATGAAGAACGTTTAGCAGCGCAGCTTCCTTTCGCTTCGCTGATGAATGCATAAACTTACTAGAGATTTGTAACCTCTCAGCCCAGTAATTATTGTATCTCACCACTGTTTTCTTCAAACGTGCACATTCTCCTACCTTTCTTCTTCACTATCTTCTTTGGTTGCTCTTCTCGACACGTTTAAAGTTATCCATATTTTTTCCCAACTGGGTACAATATTCTAACTATGGTTTGACCAATGCAAAACAGAGATACAAACACTGGTTTGTATTCTCCATCAGAAGAAATGTCTAGACGTTATTATCCAATACATTACAGATACAACATCTGTACCTTCCACATAAAGTAGTTAATAATTATTTCTGGCCATTGATTTCCCATTGGAATTTCTACATCAAGGCTGATTCTAAAGGTGTATATTCAGTTCCGCCACCCCGAAAGGCTGCAAAGTCCATTCTATCCCCATCCTTAATTCCTTACTGCAGTGTGATCGTAGCAGAAGTTTACAAGTTGAGAAGTGGGTGGAAAATGAGCACTAGGACTTTATAACATCTCTGATAATATTTGAGAACTCTTAGCTGATTTCTCTCTGGTTTCACATAAATTTTTTAAGAAAATAAAGACTATTGTGGAGTCATAAAGCAGTTTATAATAATCTTGAGAAGAAACACAAATTATCTCCATTATGTTCTTAAGGTGCTCCTGGAAAAGGATTTTTGTTGACCAATCCTAATATCACTCGACACCTGGGTTTGATCTGGACTATTAGGCATTCTTTTTATTTCTTTTTATTGTAATTTGTATGAGTTTTATATTGTTAGCCACCCTGAGTCCTTAGGGAGAGAGGGCGACATACAAGTCTAAATAATAATAATAATAATAATTCAGTGGCAGGTAAATTCATGCCTCCACAGATTCCCCCCCTCCCCAAGTTTCATGCCGATACATACTTCCTTTCCTCCTCAAAAACCAAAACTTGACAGGTGCTGTATTTTTGTTCAAGATAAAGGAAAGCTCCATTTCATTTAACATTCTGCCAAGCAGAAGCCTGAAGAGGCTAAGCTTTATGAATGGATATTTTATATCCATTAATAAAGCCTGGACACTCTATTCATAAACAAAGGGCAGCCAGCAACTCCAAATAAACAGCAAATAGGCAAGGAACCGAAACTGACAAGATTAGCTTAGACAAACAAAAGACCTAGGATTTGCATTTTTCCTTTTGCCTCTAGAGCAAGTTATGACCCCCACATGATCCCATAGGAATCTGGCAACAGCCATTAAAATATTAAAATGACATATTCTTGCACAGGAGCAAGCATCTCCATCACAAAGCCCCCAAAATTTTATAAAAGCCCATCTACTTTCAGCCCCAATTTATCAGCCACCCCAGAAACATGCTGTTGTCATTGTTGTTACTGGCTACCAAATAAATGGAGACCTCCTTTCCAACAGGAGCCTGCTTCCAATTCATTTCTCCTGCATCTTTCTCCTGGTTTGGAATAAGAACCAGACCAGTTTTTACTTCCCACAATTCCTTGTGACATATACTACACTTATAGAAATGTTGGAAACCCATGGGAGGTTGCCGAAAGGCTGAGCACCCAAGAGATTTCTGGTAATGGGAGCACAAATCGCCCATTGGGATGCCAAGAAAAGAAACACTGCAGAAACAGTCAGTTCAAGGAATATAATTGGTTCACGAGCAGCAGCTTCAACAAAAAACGATTGAAGTCCTGGACCGATGCAATCAAAACCATAACAATAGTAATAAAAATAAACATATAAGAAGACTGGATCAAAGGAAAATAATATTTTACTATACAACAAAAATACTGTTTTAACAACAGCTATAATATGAATAAGTTTATTATTTCTTCAGCAATATATTCAGTGGAGGGATTAAAAAATTTTTTACTACCAGTTCTGTGGGCATGGCTTGGTGGGCATGGCAGGGGAAGGTTACTGTAAAATATCCATTCCCTCCCCACCCCACTAACCTACTTTCCAGTTCCGTTCTCCTGTGCAGGGCAACAAAAGAAGAACCAGCCGATCAGCTGGGACTCTGGAGGCAGAGAATAGATGGGGGCAGGGCCAGTCAGAGGTGGTATTTGCTGGTTCTCTGAACGATTCAAAATTTCCACTACCAGTTCTCCAATCGCCCCGTGCGCTCCCATAGGAGGGGCCTCCTGGGAATACCGTCGGTCAGGCATTGTCGGCTGGCGGCTCCCAGGGCTAGGGCCTTTCTGTGGGAGCCCGCCTATGGAATCAGCTTCCTGCGGATCTTCGTTTGGCCCTGATCTCCGCTCCTTTCGCGAGACCTGAAGACTTGGCTATTTCAGCAGGCCGCCTGGATTGACCGGGGCGGGTAGTTTTAATAGTTTTGTTTATCATTGTAATTTTAATTGTTTTAGCTGTTCTTTGCAATTTAGACTTGTTTTTATTCAATATCTTTTTATTGTATATATTCTTTTTTGTATGTTCGCCGCCCTGAGTCCTTCGGGAGAAGGGCGGCATACAAGTCTAATAAAATAATAATAATAATAATAATAATAATAATAATGATAATAAAGTTGGAGCAATAAAGGGGAATTAAGCCTTTGTTCCGGCTGTGTTGCTTCCATGCCTAGCCCCGAGTCATTGCAGGTTTTTTTTCTAGTTGCACTGCAAGTCTAAACTTTCCTTTCTTCTCCATGTTGTATGTGTGTTGTATTTGTAGCTCCATACCTTGGATCTTCTGAATTTCATTTCCTGTGTCCCTACTCCAGAGGTAGTATTCATCAGGTTCTGACCAGTTCTGGAGAACCGGTGGAAATTTTGAGTAGTTCGAGAACCGGCAAATACCACCTCTGACTGGCCTGCCCTCTATTCTCTGCCTCCCATTGAGTCCCAGCTGATTATTTTGTTTCCCTGCAGAGGAAAACGGGGCTGGAAAACAGGTTAGTGGGGTGGGGAGGGAATGGAGATTTTGCAGTATCCTTCCCTTGCCACGCTCACCAAGCCACCCTCCACCAAGCCATGCCATGCCCAAACCACACCTACAGAACTGGTAGTAAATTTTTTTGAATCCCACCCCTGCTCTACTCTTTGGGATAGGGTTTCCTAAGGTCCCCAGTTCTGATTTCCGTATCGACTTCAAGCTGTCTTCCTACAGCCACCTTATTACTTCCCTTAATCTGTACCTCTGCAACACCTTCATGGGTTTTTCCAGTTCCTGAAGAAACATCTTAATTAATTTCCTTATTTCTGGCTATCAATACCAACTAAAGGAGCTTTAAGATTTTTACTATTTCTTAATTCTACTTCCTCCGGCTGGATTCCATATATCTTAGAGGTTCTATCTTTTATGAAATGATCCCAGAAGCCAATCCTATGAAATATCTCTTCTAAATAGAAATAGCCAGTCTTTTATTGTACAGCTGAAGTGGATAGCATTTAAAGAGCTGGCTATACATCCAAATAATCTATATAATGTTCAAGATAGCTTTCTTTCAAATGAGAATATGCAATTAGGAGGTTCCTTCTCATCAAATTACGTCAAATGAACAATGTTTATGTTATTAATTAAAAGTTTATGTTGCTAAGTTTATGTTGTTATTTAAAACAGAGCCAATTAGGCTAGCCAGCAAAAATTCTTGCAGTAGAATTCAGTTTCATCTGCGACTACTATGATGAACAGTAGATGGCGATGTTTGTAAAGAAAGAAAAATGCTATGAGTAGTAAAAGGAAACATCCCATTAAAAGTAGCAGAAATAATTAGTATTTTTAGAACTAGCCTTTAATGTTACCAACCTTTATTATAATTTATTCAGCATTAAGAAGACTCTCAGTGAATTTTTTATTTAAAATTGTGTCTTGATTTCAGAGGAGCACTTGACTTTGGACCATTTTAATCTTAATATTTTATTAATTGCAGCAAATCTATTTATGGTGTAAGGGAAGCCTGCACCCAGCAAAGGTTTCATTCAGTTTTTAAGGCAGCCGTTTATGGGCTGTGTGTTTCATCAAAGCATACTCATGGTTACGTTACACTCACTAAAACAAATAGGAAACAAGTATTTTGTGGGACCGCATGTAAAGGAGAGGGGACATGGTGGTACTGCTAGAACACTTTATTTTTAGCACTGAAGCAAAGCCACTCAGCTGCGGCAGGCTAGGCTATCCAAATCTTCAGCCACTGAGGGGCTTCAGTTCTCCCGCCAGTGGCTGAACCAATGACTCCACCCATTGACCATACAAGGGCATACAGAACAATAAGGAATAGGAAAAGTAAGTCTGGATCCAATCCAAGATGTTCATCAAAACGGTAAAAAAATTGGGGTCACTTATTCTTGCCAGTGTATCTTTCTATAAGTAATGGGATAGTCAGGCTTTCAACAAACATTTTCTAACCTCATTTCAGACAAAAGCAGTGTCATACAAGGTTCATTTTTGTTTTACTTGAAAGAGAAGGGAAAAGAGAGGTGAGCCAGTTTGGTGTAGTTATAGTAGTGATTAAGGCACCAAGGCTAGAAATGGAGAGAGTTTGAGTTCTAATACTGACTTAGGCATAAAGCCATTTGGATTAACTTGGACCAATCACACAAATGAACCAAAAACCATAAAGTAGCTCAAACTGCAAACTATGGGGAGTCAGCAGTAGAGGAAGCCAGTATAGATATTGAATTGTTTCCACTCCCAAATCAGGTACCTTCTCCTCTTAGTAAGAACAAAGCCCTCTAACAAAAAAACAACAAAAAATGAAACTGAGAACCAAGAACAGCAAAAAAGCAACAGAATAAGATTGCATTGGAGATTGTTCAAAAGAAACAGCAGGTGTTATGTATGAAGGTTTGAATGTTATTGGTTTATTTGAACTGTTCTTGTAAAATGTCAAATGGTATTGGTTTAAATAGTGCGGGAAGAAACCCTGCACTCCCATTGGCTGGCAACCACGGCTGCAGGCTATAAGAGGCAGCCGTAGCCCAGCCAACTCGGGTCCATTCGAGCTGTAGTCACTTAATAAACTCTTCGCTGAAGCTCTTCGCGTCTGACTCTTCATGCAAACTTAACAGCTAGCATAAGGTATGCCAACACTGTAATATCAAATATAAATGTCAACTCACTGCAAGAAATTAAAGAACAGTATAGCTACAATTATAACTAAATACCTGGGGCACAAAATAAGTGCAGCTGTGATTTCACATTTTCTGTAAATAATAATAATAAAAAAATAATAAAAACCACTTTACTCAGAACTGCCTAAATACTCAGACATTACTTAACAGCTCTTATGTCCTTGGTTAGGACTTAAACTGTCTTTACCAGTCCCAGACTGTGAATCGAATTGAAGATTAAATCTATAATTATAATAATAATACACAATTATTAAAAACAAAGAAATAAAGATCGGTTATTACAGGTCAAGTCCAACAAGAAGAGGATATTTGAAATGAATGTGCCAGTTCTAGAAAGAACAACATTCAGAACAGTGGTGGTATTCAATTTTTTACTACTGGTTCTGTGGGAGTGGCTGGTGGGCTTGGTGTGGCTGGGTAGTGGCGTGGCTTGGTGGGCATGGCAGGAAAGGATACTGTAAATTCCCCATTTCCTCCCCACTCCACTAACCTGCTTTCCATCCTTCTCCTGTGCAGGGCAAGAAGACCCAGCTGATCAGCTGGGACCTCGATCGCTGGGACTTGGGAGGCAGTGAATAGATGGCGCGGTATTTATTGGTTCTCTGAACTACTCAAAATTTCCACTACTGGTTCTCCAGAACCTGTCAGAACCGGCTGAATACCACCTCTGATTCAGAATCAGAAATAACAAAACAGAGGCTAGCAGATCAAAGCCGTTCATAATAATAAATAAAGTATTTACGGAAGCAGAATTGGAAGAACTGCAAAGGTTTACTCAGGGCAAAGAAATAAAAACCTTCCCAAAGTAACTCAGAATCTAGAGGAGGGAGTTGCCAAGCAGTTTAACAACATACTATAAGGAGGTGAAAGTGGCTAGCATCTGGAGAAATCTACCTGACAATGAAAGCTCAGCAAAAGGCAACTATAGGCCAATTACTTGCTTATTAACAACTTTCTAATTGCTAACTAGTATGGTAGCTAATGCAGTCCAACAGCATCTAATTGAAAACAATCTTTTTCCACCTGAGCAATGAAACTACCCAGTAGCAGTGGATCAAAAGATCAACTCCTAATTGACAAAACGATTTTGGAAAACTGCAAGAGAACTGCAAGACCAATCTGAATGTAGCATGGATAGACTACAAAAAGGTCTTTTGAGTCTCTGCCACATGACTGGATAATCAAGTGCCTAGAAATAACAGAAGTCAGTAGAAACATCAAAACCTTTGTACAAAGATCGATGGAACACTGGAAGACACAGTTGAAGGTCCATGGTGAGTGACTGGGTGGGAGAGGTAATATCAAAGAGGGATATTTCAAGAAGATTCACTATCACCACTTCTATTTGTCATTGCATTGTTTCACTGCCTGAAAGAAAGATCAAATGAAAAACAGAACGGAAGCATGGGAAGGCAAAAGCACTACCTAGCTAGTATTTTTAAAAAAGTAGCAGGAAAGCAGATAACAAGACCTGGCAATGGCTAACAGCAGAAAAGTTGAAGAAAGAAACTGAAGGACTAATTCCGGCTGCACAAGACTAAGCCTTAAGGACAAATGCATATAAAGCCAGAATTGAGAGGACAGCAACAGATAGTAAGTGCTGCCTATGCAAGGAAACTAAAGAAACAGTGGACCACTGGCAAGTGGTGCAAGAAGATCACGAGTTTGACCACAAACAATGGCATGACAAAGCAGCATTGGAATATCTGCAAGAAATACCATTTGCCTGCAAGCGAGAACTGGTGGGACCATAAAATAGAGAATGTCATAGAAAACGAAGATGTTAAATTGCTCTGGGACTTTAGAATTCATACAGAAACCTATGAATATTTTCACATGAATAATAACAAATATTAGATATTTCTCAATGAGTCATTTTATTTATACAATTACAAAGGTAAAGTGGAATAATACCACATATTCTGCAGTGATAGGCAAACTGACTACAAAAAGCAATTTGTGGCATTATATTGGCATCTCTATGCAGATATAAAGTTTGCCAGCATTTAAAATATATCACTATAATGATGGCTGAATTATGCTATAAATTGGTAGTATGGCTAGCTTCTTACTTGGAAAAGAATAAGAAATAGTACTCTCTAATATTCAAATAATTTTAAATGATTTTGCTTTCTCATTTATGTCAAATTTTATGGATGCATCATTTTTTCTATCCTCAATATTTTATTGTCTAATCAGAAAGGCTGTCAGCATTAATAGAAATATTTCAGTTTAGAAATATTTAACCAGTAGGCATGGCAATCAAGAGCCAGTCTAACATGGAGCAAGGGTGGGCTTCAAAAATTTTAGCAAAGTGTTCTCTCCCAGTTGCTGGAGGGCACCATGGTGAGCATGGCCTAGTCAGCCTCCTGCACCATGGCAGGTGGTGGTGTTTGCCCTCCCCGGGTTCTGGAGCTTTCCTTGAGCCTCCGGGAGGATAAAATGACCTCCCTAGACTCCAGAGGCTCTGGAAGCTGGAATGGGCCCATGTCCAGCCTCCCTGAACTTCTGGGAGGCCTGTTTTTGCCTACCCTGAGCTCTCTGTGCACCCTACCTTACCTGCATGCAAAACAGGCCGCGTTGGGACTCCTGGGAGAGATGGGATAGGGTAGGTGGAGCCAGCCAGGAGTGGGATTTGAGGGTTCTCCTAACTGCACAGAAACTTAGCTAGGGGCTCTTCCGAACCCCATGTGAACCTGCAGCAGTCCATCCCTAATATGGAGGCATCAGGCTAGAAACAGGACACTTATGAGTTCTAATTCCATTTTCACTGGGTTTCTTTGGGCCTGTCAGTTTCTCTTAGCCTAGAAAGGAAGCAATAGCAAACCACTCCAGAAATCTTTCCAAGAAAACTTCAGGGACCTGTCCAAGCTGTTGTTAGAATTCTGCATTGACTTGAAGGAACCCTTTCCCTTAAAAAAAGCATGACAGTATGCTACAAGCAATGACCCAACAATTAATATGATATACACAGTTGTTTTAGAGAGTAAGAAAAACAAAAAAAAAAAAATAAGTGTTTAGTTATAGTTGCTTAACAAGTGACAGTGTTTATTCTGTTTACGAATCCACAGTTATGAAGTATGAATTGGAAAGTAGTGAAATGACGAGGCTCCGGGGCATCTCTGAAAAGTGGATATCCAAACAGATCAAAAGTTTATTTTTGATCTTTGAGCTCTATAGCAAGGATGGTGACATTTAAATCTTGGGAACTTGCATAGCTGTGTGTAAAATTCAGAAATTAAAATAGTTTGTCTCTTTCAACTCACTTACACTGGATTTTTTTTTAAATAAAGGTGAAAAGAAACAAGAAAATCAGAAAATGGGCAACCAGGAAGAGAAGCTGGATAAAGCGTCGTGCCAAATGGTTAAAAAGTAGGTAACTTCTTTGATGAAACCTGAAAGTTGTAAAAAATCTATAATTCATATTTTAAGGGGAGCGCTTTATGCCAGGCATCAAAATTAGAAAGAGACCATCATATGGAACTAGTAGTTACAACCAAAAGATACTACATTGAAGAGGAAAACTTTATGCCTGAGTGTTAAATACAAATGTCTGAACAACTGTGGCAACGTTTCAGGGGATAAATTAGGCTTTTCTTTTCCCTGAAAATGAGCTAGGAATGGAGGCTTAGGATGAGCATCAGGCATTGTCTTGGTGACTCAGTGAACCATAAATTTATCTTAAAGCAGAGCTCAAAATCAAATCGGTACATTACATTCCTAAGGCTGTAGAAAGTTAGGACCCACCCCTTCCTAGAAGAATGAAATATACATTGTAAGATACAAGCAACAAAGTTATAGTCATAAGCAGATAAGTAAAAAGTTATAGTCATAAGAGGATAGGTAATAAGAAAGATGAAAAGGATAAACTACTAGGTATAGATTCTCCTGCATGAGCAGGCAACTAGAAGACCTCCAAGGTCCCTTCCAGGTCTATTCTACTCTAGATATTTTGACAGTGTTGTGGGAATTAGTTGCTTAGCAGAATGATCGCATGGGGACACTGTCCTTGTATCTGTAGTTTGGCGTGCAATGCCCTACAGCGTCATCTTGAGGGAAGAAGTTGAAACAGTTTATGTCCAGGATGTGAGGGGTCTGTAGATATTTTCACAGACCTCTTTCTGGCTTGTGCAGTATACAGGTCCTCAATGGATGGCAGGCAGGCTGGTAGCAATCGTTTTTTTCTGCAGTTCTAACTACCCATTGAAGTCTGTGTCTGTCTTGTTTGGTTGCAGGGTCAAACCAGACAGTTACAGAAGTGCATATGACAGGCTCGATAATTTCTTTGTAGAACTGTATAAATGTCATTTTTGTTGAATATCCAAGTAAAAAGAAAGATATATTTGATATAAAAGATAAAGATAACAAGTTTTTTAAAAACAAGGATTATGGAAACTATGCTTAGGATAGAGAGAGAAAGAAATTCTTTTTTGCCAATAAGAAATCTTAGAGAGGTTTTGATCTTAATTAATTTACAGATGGCTGACTGAACAATATTAAAATGATGTTATGAAACATAAATAGATACCATATTCTAAGAACAAAGAATAATTTGGGTCCCCAGATGGTATTAAAATTAGCTGATTTATCTTGGGATTGGAAATATTTCAAAATTGGGCTATTTTTCCAGGAAGTAAAAAATTGCTCAGATTAGCAAAATAAAGTAACTCTCTTCAAAGATGTAAATCTAGAAATAGTTTTGCTAAAATCTCTCTGCAGTCCTTTAGGGATACCTTCTTAGTATGAAGCACTTTTCCAGATCTCTGTTTCTTGTGGGACAGGAGAATTGTTTAATGAGACCAATAAAATAAAAATCTCCAATAAAATAAAAGTATAGGTAGATGTGGACACACAATCAATTTGACTTAGCTCTTGTATTACAGTGTCTTCATGAATGGAATGTTCTGAAAGATTCACTTCTACAGTCCTTAATGCCAAGTGTTTTTTCCTAGTAGAAAAAAAAAGATCTCTACACTCTGACCAAAGGATGGGACTTTATGGATTTCAACATTATCAACAAGTTTGTCATTAGAGGTTTGTGATCTTTTTCTCTTGTCCTGCGTGTGTGTTTGGGCATAAAATATATATTATTCCAAGACTTAAGTTTATTCCCACACAAGTTCCATTTAACCCAATAGTATGTTAAAAGACAGCAGATCTGTGGGTGGGCATCATAAATGATACCAAATCAATATGCAATAGGGGCTATAATATTGAATATATCTCACAGGCCAGCTTTATATGGGCAACTATCTCTCAGTCTAGCCTATATCACAGTTTGCTGTTGGACTAAGTATGACTAACGATGCCACCTTTAACTTCTGAGAAATTCTCAAGAACTTCTTAGATATACTATCTTGAAATGGCAGGATATAATTCTAAGCAATTAATAACATAGTGTTTAATTTTCAAAGACTTCGCTTAAGTAATCTTTTTAAGTAAGCTGCTTGGTAAATAGAATGTTCTTTTTTATGTTCTAGGATGTTCCCAAGTCCTCATCTTTATCCATAATTTTTCCTCAGACGTTTTTCAGAATCTCAATTTTATAAATGATATTTTCTGTAACAGCAGCATGATTCTGAATCTTGTGTAAAAATGGCAATGATGGGAACAAGCTTTAGCATATTTATTACAGACTGAGCTTCACTGAACAAAACAAGATTTCCAACTGGGAAGATAAGCATAGGATTATGTTTTAAGTACTCTTTATTTATATCTTGTAGAGTTACGCTGGAAATAGAGGGAACAGTGAAGACACAAAAAACAGGTGATTCATTGTTGAAGTTAACTGCAAAGTTTTATAGGGCAAAGTATGACATTTACTGCACAGAATACATCACAATGCTATATTTAACATTCAAAAAAGGAATTAATACATTTAGGCGATGGTGGAAAATTGTGAACTGCTCACCTAATATATAAACACAATCCATATTCTTACAAGAATTAACATTTAGAAAAGTAGAATAAATATCTATGGTCAACCAAGCACACTGCCATTCCATTTATTTTGATACTCTTTAAAAGTTAAGTGAAAAGATTTTGATATTAAAAAAAGATTCTATTAGTTAGAATCAATTGTGGAAACATTTTATTAAACAATTTCAGTCAAGTGTCTATGGATTTTCTCAGACATCCAGGTCATGTACTTTTTGGAAAGGCAACTCATTTCTGACTGAAGAAGGTTCTTGGATGAGAAGCAAGACATCTCCAGGAAAAACAAACTCCATTTGCCTTTTGAAAACAACTTTGGGACAACTTTTCCAGAATATCTTCAGCCTATTCACTACCTTCGTTCATCTAAGAGTACAGAAAATGTTAAGTAGTGAAGGAAACTATTCTTAAGAGTACATGTATGCTCTTAATGAAAAATAAGCATTGAAAGGCTAGATCTGGCATCAAATCTTTCAGAGATCACAGCAATTAGCTCTTCAAAGAAGAATGTTTCAGGCTAGGGACAATAAATATCTGTAGTTGTCAAATAACATAGCCTAGTCGAACAGAAGTTATGCCTCATATTAATTTTGTTCCAGAAAGTTTATTACTTATTGTGGATGTTTATATTTTGAATTCTGTAATGCTGATTAGAAACTAACAAGAGATCCATTGCTTGTCCGTGGATATAAAAGACATTTGATGGTGATTGATTGATATATATATATATATATATATATATATATATATATATATATATATATTTGTTTTCGTAGATTTTCACGGGTAAAGGTATGTAGGTCTTGGTGTATTCGGTCTTGTCCCGTAGGATTGAGAATACCTTGGCAACGCTTCGATCTAAATCTCATCCATCATCTTCAGGCTGGTGTCTTCAGCTTCGTTCTCCTGGGACGT